>JAKOGI010002233.1:2500-128849 GCA_029747015.1 Carnegiea gigantea
TACGTTTTAATACTCTGAATGATCAATTGGCCATAGTGCAAAGAAGAGTTTACCTCTTTGGTAAAAAAACCCTTTCTGGTAAAGCCCTGGAATAAAGAAATGGATATTAATACAGAACCTATATCATCCCTCCCAATGTGGGTATATTTCCAGGACTTTGATATCAAGTATTGGGGTTTTGATAGTCTAAGCAAAATTGGAAGTAAATTGGATATACCCCTAAAGATTGACAAGTACATAAAGGGGAAAATCATGCTCAAATATGCAATGCTGTTAATTGAGATTCCATTAGCAGATGCATTTCTAGAATACATAGAATTTGTTAATGATCATGATGAAAGGTGAGACAAAGGGAAATATATGAATGGAAACCACAAGATACAGACATTGTAATGTTTTGGCATATAGAAGAGGAATGCAGGAAGAAGGCAGAGGTCAGAAAGGAATGGAGGGTGGTCCAGAGCTAGGTGGAACAAGAGCCACAGCATACCCTAATCCCAGTTTAGGGCCAGCAAGAAGATGAGGAGGGTTTCACTAGAGTGCAAAGATGGACAGCAGCTCATCAATCTCGTAGTCAAGTGAGCTCTATAGCAATACCAACAGCACACAATTCTTTTTGAAACCTTGATAGAACAAATGAGGTTAGAGACAGCAATTAGAGGGCAGAAGGAGGGGTCCGCCCCAGTGGATAAGATCTATAGTTGAAAAATAAGGGGCCTTAATAGGCCTAATAAGCAAGAAGATGTCAAAATATTCTTGCATGAGAAACAAATAGGTTTGGTAGGACTTTTAGAGACAAATGTTAAAGACAAGAATATTGATGTAGTAGCTACAAGAATTTTTCAGGGATAGAGCTGGCAACATAATTTCCATCTCAATACAAAATGTAGAATATGGGTTGCCTGGAGGCCGGACAGGTACAAGGTAAGTATACTTGGCATGACTTATCAATATATTCATTGCAAAGCCATGCAATTACATACAAGGAAATGCTTCTTCATCACCTATGTATATGGGGCAAATCAAGAAGGGCAAAGAAGGGACCTTTGGGAAGCCCTAACTAATATATCCAGTGATGTAGAGGATGCGTGGTGTGTGTTGGGAGATTTTAACTCAATCATGTATTCAGGAGATAGGCTTAGAGGGACAGATATACAAGACTGTGAGGTGAAGCAATTTGTAGAATGCATCACATCTTGTGAGCTGCAAAACATGAGAAGCAGAGGACTATATCTTACATAGACAAACATAACAATCTGGTCTAGAATAGACAGAGTGTTTATAAATACCTATTGGTTTCATCAGTTTGATTTTAGCCAAGCGACATACAAAGGTAATTCACTCCCAGACCACATATCTATGATAATTGACTTTCCACGATGTCCCATCCCCAAAGGATCTTTCCTATTCTATGACATGTGGGTTACAGACTCAAGTTTCATACCCTTAGTTGGATCCAAGCTGCCTAGGAAACCCCAAACTAATCCTTATACTAGGCTCCAAAATTTTCTAAGAAAGACAAGATTCAATACTAGCTATTTTGTAGATTTAAGGTTATAGCAGATCAACGCAAGACTTGCACCGGAAAAGATTCAAAACCAGCTATTATGGGACCCTAGAAACCAGAAATTGAAATAGGCAGAAGAGGAAATAGACGACCACAAACAAATTTGAGCTACAAGATGACCAAGGAAATATAAGGCAAGGATTTGATGAAGTAGCAATGGTTATGCAACAATATTATAAGAGACTGCTAAGAAAGCAGTTTACACACAGGTCATAAATTGATCCACAAATCATAAGCATGGGGAACACACTATCAGTGGAACAACAGTTGACCCTTTGTGGCCTATTTACAGAAAAGGATATAAAAGCAGCCACCAAGTTCTTAGGAATCTGGCCACAGATCTTGAAGCATCCACACCACTAAGGTTCACCACTAGCTTCCGGCACAAGGAGACAACTCCTGACTCCCGGCACAATGGGACATTTTAAGACTGTTGACTCCCTATATAATGAGACAACGTTGGCTCCCAGTACAATGGGATATTTTCACTACTGGCTCCTGGCACAATGGGATCACTATGACTTTCGGCACAATAGGATATTTTGATATTAGTGGCTCCCGACATAATGGGACAACCACTACCGCCGAGCACAATGGGATATTTCGACATTGTTGGCTTCAGATATAATGCAACAACTACTGACTCTCAGCACAATAGGACATTTCGACACCGTTGGTTCCGGGCACATTGGGACATCATCAAGCCACCGCCATGGCGAAAGTTGGCGGACGCTAAGTCTCAGGACCCTTAGCAGCCAAGTCTAGATTTCTAACATCACCGTCACGACAAAAGTTATCAAACACTAAATCTCAGGACCCTTAGTGGCTAAGTTTGGACTTCTAACATTGGTCACTGTCACGGTGAAAGCTAGCAGCCACCATGCGTCAAGACCCTCAGCGGCCAAGCTTGGACTTCTAACATCGGATACTGTCACAGCAAAAGTTGGGGGACATAAGTCTCAGGAGGCTTAGTGGTCAGGCTAGGATTCTACATCAACGACCGCTGTCATGGCAAAAGTTGGAAAAAGCTAAGTCTTAGGGCCTTCAACGGCCAAGCTCTGATTTCTAAGATCAGCCACCATCACGACGAAGTTAGTGAGCATCAAGTCTCAGAACCGTCAGTGGCCAGGCTTGGATTCTATATATTGGTCACTTTCACAATGAAAGTTGGTAGGCGCCAAGTCTCAAGACCTTTAGCGACTAGGTTTGGATTTCTAACATCGGCCACCGTCATGGCAAAAGTTGGCAGGCGCCAAGTCTCAAGGCCCTTAGTGGTCAGGCATGGATTCTACATCATCGACCTCTATCACGGTGAAAGTTGGTAGGTGCTAAGTCTCAGGACTCTCAGCGGCTAGGCTTGGATTTCTAACATCGACTATTGTCATGGTGAAAGTTGGCTGACATCAAGTTTCGGGACCCTCGGCGACCAGGTTTTGATTCTACATCATCACAGTTAGACAGATAACTACAAGTAAAGACTTACTTTGACCTCTGTATTATCCAGGCTAGGCAAAACTAGTGGCTACCTGTAGACGCCTAAAAATACCACATTGTTTTTAAATGCCTGATGATAAAATTAACCCCCAGCCTGTGTGTTTGGGTTGTTAGTAGAGTAATCCTTGAATTTGAGTCCAAAAGGTTAATGGAGCCAAAAAGCCCAAATAGGCCTAAAATTGACAGTGCTTGGCATCTAATGACATATTATACACCAAAATCTGATAAGCAACACAAAAGATATAAGTCGAACATTTGGGATTAGGCTAAAAATGAACCTGTCCATTGTTTCACTTACATTATGTTCTATGATTATTTGAAAATTATGAAATCATTTTTATTTGAACCTAGACTCAATAAGCTTTTACAGAAAAAAAATCACTCAAAACAGAGATTTGGTATGTGAAAGTTATGGCCAAAATAAATTAGATTGTCTGCGGCCCAACCGAAGAACCCGGCGGGTTCCTGCTTGATATAACTTGGCCAAACCAAAAACTGAGGCGGGTCCTCTAGCTAGCTCATTCAGGATCCCTCTCTTTGAGCATTTTCTACCTAAACGGTATTAATTAACTAGAATTCTACACTAATTAGTTTATAAAGACTAATTATTTAGAATTCTAGCTGAATTAGTATACCTATTTACATTAATCTTAATGGGGCTAGGATTAGGTCTCCTTTTTCTAAACTGATTTAGACTAGGCCCTCAATTACTATAAAAAGGGTGTTGCCCATGGGGTTAGAGGCATAAAAAAATTTCAATTAGCTAGAGGCATCAAAGCAAATTGGCATTAAGCACATCAAAAAATTAAAAAGATAAGAGCATCAAAATTTTAGGAGAGAAATATTTTACACATTAGAGTATTAGGGGAGAGAGAATTGGGTCACCTATTAAAAAGATAGTACTCTGCTCGATTCTTTGGTAAATCAGCCCAGAAACCCGGGCAGGTTCCTACATTATATGACTTGACTAGTGTAAAGCTTGTCGTGGAACTACAAATTTAACCGCTGCTTCAATTCATAAATAATTTTTATAGCATAAGAAAGTAGGGATCGATCCCACGAGGAAAGATTATGTCAAAAGGCTAGTTTAATTCTAAATGATTTTACTATACTAATTTGTTGTTTCTATTCTTTGTAATTCTAAAATAAATCAAATTTAATAAAAAAAATCTAGTAAAGTACTCAATATTACTCCTAAATATTCTAGATTTATTTCTGAAAATAAAACAGTAATTAGCTATCCTAAATAATCTAGAAAAATAAAAAGAGAATAATAACTCAATCTTCAACTAGAAATCAAAACAGAAAATAATAAACAGAAAATAAATATTAAAAATCACAAACAGTGATTCTTCAAGTTTATATGCTTATAACTCCAGAATTATATCAAATTAATTTCAGAAAAATAAAAACAGAAAATCGCTGCAGATAACTAAAACAGAAAATTCAATCTGAAATTAGAAATAAAATAAACTGCACTAATATAAATACGAAATTAATCAAAAAAATTACCCTAATTTAAGGACATAATTCTCTGGACTCAATAACACCTAATAAAAGTGAAAAAATATTAAAAATTAAATTTTCAGATTTATTGAAATAAAAACCTGCACATATCAAATTCACGAAATAATTCTGAAAAATCATCAAATAATTCCCAAAAATTACGAAATTAAATAGAGGCAGATTAGGACACTATATAAACCCTAGGATTGATTAAAAATTGAAAAAAAGTGAAAGAAACTATTTTTAGCCTAATTTTTAACAAACCAGTAATTAAACGATAAAACAGAATATAAATCAAATCTAAAATTATAACCACTCTAAAAATCAAAATCTAACTAATCTAAAATTACCAAGACACTCCTAAAAGACTATTATTTTGGGGGGGTAAACAAAATTTATATTAAAGCTAATAATTGAAAAATAAAAATTGACAACCTGAACAAATTAACTAAAAGCAACAAATAATTATCAAAAGATATCAAATTTATGAGAAAATGCTTAGCATAATCTATATCCACCATGCAAATTAATATTTATCATTAACACATAAGTCGATTTCTTTTACGTATTAAAGTCTTTTAAACTATCATATGAATTTGTATTAAACTAACTAGCATGCATTCTAGTAATATAATACGAATATCATGAACGATAAATACTAATCGTTATAGAATCATGAATAAAAATCAACTAGATAATAAAGCATGAAACTTATTTTAAAATAATTAATTTAGTATGGTTTCAAATAGATTATACTAAGCACAAAAAAAACTACTCACTCATATTAAAATAACGTCACAACAATTTAGCAAAGGTTTCATAGTTAATAACATAAAGGGTTTAACCTAACTAAACAAAATAAAAATAACAACCAAAACAAAGAAGACTTAGGCGTGGGATGCTGATTGCGTTTGGAGAAGATGTGCCTTGGCCTTCATGTGTTGGGCGTGAGGAGAGTTTATGGTGAAGGTTGAGGAGTTGGTGATTGAGCAGGGGAATGACTGCGTGAGTTGATGTGGGATTGCCGTGCAGATTCATTCCCTTTTATTATGGTGAGGGTGATGGTGATTAGGGTTAGTAAATAGGTTTTCTTCTTCCTTTCTTCCTTCTCCCTCAAGACTTCTAGATCTTCTCCAACTCTTGAAACCCTAGCCCAATTAAATAATTGTGACAATAATATTTTTCATAAATTATTATTTTTGGACCGTCTTTATAGCCAAGCATGTAAGACCCGAACTTTAACGTCTTCTCTTCCCTTTTTATTTTATTAATGCCTAACCTGAAAAATATATAAAATAAAGTAAATTACATGCGATAATATATAATATAATCAAAATAATTATTAAAACCATGCATGATTTTTGGCTTAACAACTGGACTAAGCAACGGGTCAGGTTCTCTAGTTGGAAACCCAATCGGGCTCCCTCTCTTCAATTCATTTTCTACTTAAATGGGGTTAATTAACTAGAAATTTAGGGTGATTGGTTTACCGAGACTAATTTGCCAGAATCCCAACTGAATTAGTGTACCTGTTCAGATTATCTTTAATGGGACTAAGATTAGGTCTCCTTTCTGAAACAGATTCAGACTATGCTCTCAATCACTATAAAAATGGGGTCGCCCTGGGGTTAGAGGCCTCAGAAAGGTTCCATCAACTAGAGGCATCAAATCAAATTGGTGCCAAGCACGTCAAAAAATTAGAGAGAGGAAAGCATGAAAAATTAGGAGAGAAATATTTTACACATTAGAGGTATTGGGGGAGAGAGCAAGAGAATTGGTTCACCTATTAAAAAGGGGCTACTCTACTAACTTCCCAGGTAAATCAGGTGGGTTATCTTGACGGCACCAACAAAAAAGATCTATCTTCCCATACTCTTCTGTTGTATTTCTCTTTAATGATTTTTGATTCTAAATTACCAAAGATGCAACGTTTAGAACGTTCCTCATCCATTGTAACTTATTTACTTTACTTTTGTTTGTATTTAACTAAAGATTGTACCTTTGGCATGATTCACTATAATTTATACTATTATGTTGCATGATTGTTTGTTAGCGTAATTGAGTTTTAATTTCCTCTGTTGATTAGTAGAGGTCATCAGTGGTGACAGGCGGTGATGAGATGCACCCTATACCATCACCCCAAATCTAGTTCTTCGGTTTGAGACTAAGAAGTGACGATGTTCCCCACGCTAGGAATTGCTCAAGAGCCTTTCTAAAATCTTTTTAAAGCAAAATCAATTTGTCCCTTCTCTATCCTTTCGGTTGTTCCTATAGGTATGATTTGCTTCGAAAAGTAATATGTTTTGTAATTTTTTTCTAAAATTCACTAGCGATTATGTTGATTAAAGTTTCAAGCTTTTCCTTTGTTATTTCATCTATTTTCTGCTTCTGCACTACTCTTACAGTAGAACCTACCTAGACTAGAATATAAGTTCAGAATTGGTCTAGGAACCTAACCTGGATCATACGTACATCCGAATTTAGGGTCAAGCCGAGGCTACTAGTAGAGCCCAGGCTACAAAACTGGACTTGGCTTTGACCAGGGAACCCAACCGATTCTTTGGCTAGGTCTAAGGCTAGGTTTCCTGAAACCTTGCATTCGAGTTCTACGTACTATTAACAAAAAAATAATAGAACTAAGTCCGCTTCTAAAAGAAATATCGTACACAGCAAACGGATTGAACTATCCATGAGAGATCATACCCCTGGGAGGTGGATCCTTAGAACCCCATGTTGACTTAGTACCGAGGTTCAACCACAGCCTAATGAGTTAGGTTTGTTTGAAGAGCCATTCTTGCAGTGCAACGAAGAGCTCTCGCCAATTACACGCTCCTTGCATTCCTTGCAATAACTTGCGTTCTTTTAATTTTTATATTACCTTCCGGTATCTACAATGAGGTGTTGTTTTAAGGGGGAAGGCCTTGAACCTGCTCTGTCGGCTTTTTCTTGATTGAGAATTGTTCGTTGCCCTTGCTATTTCCTACTTCTTCTATGGCTTACTATTTCCTGCTTCTTCTATGGTCAATTATGGATAGATAATCTCTCTATCCACTCACCCCAATCTCTGTTTCCCCCCCCCCCCCTTCGTTCATGTAGTCAATTAGATTGACTTTACAATTAATCAAATATTAATACAATGAAAGTAAGTTTTTAAATAATACCAAAAATGTGTTTTAATTAAAATCTATATTCAATAAAGTTGTTAATTAATAATTAACAATATTTTTAATTAAAAATGGAATTGATTCAAAATGATTTCCTTAATAATAGTATTTAGAAGAGTGTTTTTAATAACTTAGAGTGAGTTATGTTTTAGAATAACTAATATTACATATTTAGCTAACCATCTTGCAAGAAAATCAAATCTTATCCCTATTATTCTTTTCTTGATATAAATAAAATGATTTTAAGATATTGTTGTCTAATTTTAAATATAAATTTAAAAATTACAATTAAAATTTTCATTCTAGTTCATTACTCAAAAATTAGCATTTTTTTATTTTCAGTTTACTTTATTAAGTTTATGATCTATTCATTTGTTTTATGTAAGAAACATCTTTGTTATTGTTTTGAATGAAATTTAATGTTTTAATTGTAAAAAGCCGTTTTCATATTGTTGAAATATTGTTTTGTATTTTTGGTTTACTTTATTAACCTAATCATAAACTGTTACCTCAAATGATAAGTCCTTAATCCTAAACTTTAAATGCTCGATTTCAAACCCTAACAACAAAACTTGAACCCTAAGATTCTTATTGTTGATAGTTGAGCCATGCAGTTCGACCTAAACTATAATTCCTAAATAATATTAAAGTATAAATGTTAGAGTTTTGTATCTTGTTCGTTTGTATCATAGTGGACATTATGTCCCCTACTAATAAATGTTATAACCAATATGAGATTGCATAACTTTTAAGTAATTTCTTGATCTAATAGCACAGAACAAAAAGTAATTTAACTTGAATAATGAAGAGTGGGGAAATCAAATATGCTTTCTAACTTTTATTTTCTTTGGTTGTTAGTCTTTCTCCAATTCAAATAAGACTACCATCGAAGTGATTCTAATATTCAAAGAATTT
The DNA here is from genome assembly GCA_029747015.1 of Carnegiea gigantea. Lineage (NCBI taxonomy): Eukaryota > Viridiplantae > Streptophyta > Magnoliopsida > Caryophyllales > Cactaceae > Carnegiea > Carnegiea gigantea. The sequence goes on from JAKOGI010002233.1 coordinate 11,147, forward strand.
AGAAGTCATACTGAATAGCTTTATCAATTCATGTATAAATTATTTTTGCCTATTTGTTAAGGACTTCTTAAAAAGAGAACCCAGAACAAGGAGTAATAAATAAAGGAACATGGAGTAGAAAAAGAACAATTGTAAAAATTAGGTAATTCATAGTTTTGGGATAGGGTTTATCATAGAAATAAACATGATATGAAATCCTAAGTTTTGTAGTTTAACATTTAGGGTTTATGGTTTTGGTGTAGACTCTAAAACTAATTTCAAGAACTACGGCTCAAGTGTGAACTCTATAACTAATATCAAGAAAACAATATTCATTGCCAATTAGATGGGCTCGCAAATATACAGATTGCCACTGAGCATATTAAGTTTTCAAACAATATACATCAACCCAGGTTGGCCGTATATGCTAACCTCGGTTAACCAATTATGACAACTTCGGTTAAATATACCGTATTTGTAGCTGAACTTGGATCTATTTAGTCTTGGAGTCCCCTCATCTTTCTTTCAAGTACACTCAAGCTTTCTTTGGTCAAAATTTACATAATATTATCAAATTCAAACATAAAGTAGAAAATTAGGAGGCGGGGTTTACGTATATATATATATATATATATATATATCTATATATATATATATATATAGATATATATATATATATATATATATATATATATATATATATATAACTAACTCATAAGACAAGTAATTAAAATATTCATAAAACAATAACATGATTGTAATATATCAATGAAATGATAAACTAATTTAATTTTGTTATGTAACATAGTGACATGCTTAAAATCATATTGATAGGAACACAAGAAAAAAATGGCACAAAAGAAAATAGGAAAAGAAAAATATACCCAATCGCCCATTTTACGATTACAACATCCCGATGAATTAATTGCTACTTAATTATTTTTAGTTTTAAATTAATTATATGGTTGTATGTTCAATCAAATAAATGAGTCACAGGAAATTACAGTTTCATCAAAAAGCTCATTTGAATTGAAAGATTTGTATAACCATGAACTTATTTAACTCATTTTAGCACAAATAATTATATAATATAAATATTCATGTACACAAGCACATAAATAATGCAAGATTTTTGATCCAATATTTAATTAATTTATGTAGAATTTAAATCTTTTTCTATCAAAATAATATAATAAAATAAAATAAACCTAATAAAATAAAATTGAACAAAAATAGTAAAAAGGATTTAATGATGGAGAATCAAAGCATGGGAGGGAGAGCGTGGACATTGAAAAGGGTGAACCATTGGGCCTTTTAAGTGGAGGGCATTTTAGCCACCCACATTCATGACTCATTTCTACTTCTGAAATAGGACCACGCTAAAACGACACTTACTTGTTGAATGGGTACTTTCAATAATTTTAAAAATAATCCAACACATATTGGTAATTTTTTTTAGAAACTTCCTAAATAAAATATCAAATGACAAGTACTGTTTAAGTACAACCTACCTATACATATGTATCATTTTTTTAAAAATAATGACAAGCTAGCACTATGATAAACAAGGTCATCCTTCCACTCTTATTTAACCACACTTGATTAAATGTAGCAGAAAAATAAGCAAAAATGAGTACTTAATATTTTTCCCACACATAATAAGTGAGGAAAAATATAATCACTTTTATAAGAGTGGTAGTAAGTAATTAAGATTTGTTTACACATATTAAGAGTAGTACCTTACATCTTATAAATAGGATACACTTGATACAGATATTAAATGTAGTAGCATATATTTTGATTTTTCAAAATTTATTTTAGGAACCACCAAATTAATGGAGACCAATTCTATTGAATAAAAAGAAGAATTACCTCTATTTTCATTCTCCTGGGTGAAATCCAATGCCCCATTGAACTACCAAATACGACTCACCTCTGTTTCATTCTCAAGCGTTGCCCTTCGCACCATCACACAAACGCCCTGCTTTCAGCCTCCATCACAGACCCTTTGCTCTCCTTACTCACAGACGCCCTGCTTTTCATCCTCCATTACAGACCCGCGCACTCGGTTCCACCTCACAGTCAAGCGTCGTGTCGGCGGTGCTTGTGTCGGCAGCGATAACTCCTGGTGCCAAGAACCCAGGCCCACGTGTCTACCTCTATTTCAGTGCTCTGCTCTTCAATTTCGGTGCTTGGCAATTTCAGTGAGTGCTCTTCATCCTCGATCTCTAATCTTCCCATGGTGTTTTTTTATTACTGTTGTGATAGTTGTGGATTTCCTAATTGTTGTTTCCTAATCTATCATCTAACTTTTTTGTTTGGCTAAATTTGTTGATGAAATCTGAATTGTTTTGTTCAATTTGTTCTCTTGTGGTTGAATTTCGCTAAAATTGCTAAATTTGCTAAAGTTCTATTGCTGAAAATTTTGATATTTGGCTAAATTGGCTTGAAGAACTTCGAACTCATTATTAATTAAATGTTGCAAATGGGCTAGACAGCATGCTTGAGTTCTGCACGGTTTAGTTGCTGTTGTAAATGGCTTGAGTTAATTTTTGAACCTTCAGCAATGGTGTAGCTTTAATAGCAAGAAGAGGCAACAACTCAGAATAGGCTGAGTACCTGATGGATTCCAAAGAGGGGGGTGTTTGAATTTGCAAGGCCGTCACCAGGAACAAGAAGCTCTACTCCTTTTTCTGGAGGACCCCAGTTCATCTTGTTTTGTTCTGGGATGATCCCTCCTTTTTTTTAGGATGGGGGTTGAGTGCATATTTGATCAAACTAGCCAGCTAAATAATTAATGTGAGTGCCTAAAGTTTAAGAACAAATGTAGCTTATGAAGACGTTTCTAAATGTTGCTCCTCTGTATAGATGTTCTGGCTATATATTCCTCTTCATTTGTTTTTCTTTGTTTTTTTTTTTTTTTCCGGTGCTTGATACATGAGCTTAACACAAAAAAATAAAAAATAAAAAAAGGAAGATGTAGTAAGGGCACCTTGGGCAAGCTAAGGCAGAACATCACTAGGAACAAGAAGCTTCAACTCCTTCCATTAAGGTCAATACCATTCTTTCTATTTTAGTCAATCCCCAAAAGAAGTGGTACTTTCCTAGAATAATGACTATTACCCTTCTCCTCATCCCTCTGTAGCGATGATGGCATCTGGAAGGGTTTAGTTTACTCAAATGCAGTGTCTAGAAGACATGAAACCTGAAATTGCTAACAATGCTACAGAACATGCCAAATCATGTTGGTGGCACTAATGACACTGCATATCTTGAGAGAAGCACAATGAAACCTCCCCCTCAACCACGTTCACTGTGAAGGATTGGAATATTCATAATTTCCCACGCTCATAGAGCGCCCTCCTTTGGGCTTTCAATCCTAGACTTATCTTTGTAGTTCACACTCAGAGCTCAAAGCTAATGATTATTCCAAACGGCTTTGTGTTATCAGAAATCAGCACCCCTGATAATGAAGTCTACAATGTCTCTGAAATCAGAATAGAACATAACTGCAGGTATGAACAAACTTTAGGGGATGGAAGAGTCAATATGCGGGAGGCATCTGCCTTCTCTTGACATCACAGATACTTGACTTTAGCCCTTTTTTTTTAAAAAAAAAAAATCTTTTCACTTTTGATGTAGTCATCATATTTCAACTAACCCCACATTTCTTTTTTTTTTTTTGAGGGGTCCCACTTTTCCCGACATAGTGACATTACCTTGTCATCCAAAAAAGCGTACCGTTGGGAGGCTGAAGTTCATTTTACATAGAGAATAAAAGACACAAGATGGCAAGAAAGCTACCACAAATTGCTAATCCAATACTAGAATACTCCAAATTATGTTGGGCTCCACAGAGGATTGTGAATATCTTCCATTGCTTATTGTTTTTTGTGCCTTCATAGTGCCCACTATGCAGGAAGAAACAAGATATGATTCTAGAAAGGAGGAGCCCAGATATCATCTATCACGGCAAGCCCTTCCAAACTCCCTTTGTCATGACTAAATGGACACTTCATAATGTCGTACTCCTTAGAATAACTTCACAAATTTTTCACATATAAACAAAACCTAGCTTCACATCGTTATTCTTAAGGAACAAATCCATCAATGAGGTGTTCGAATTGGTAATAAATCATTAATGCAAGCATTCCCAGCAACATCACACATTACTGGGTTTGAATATTTTGCAGGAGTATTTTTAGAAAGGAAGTGAGAAATAAAATCTTTATCTCTCATGTTGTTTAAATAATTTATGTAGTGTGAATATTTTTGACAAATTTCTTATCCCCGTCTTATATCATAGGTTATAAGAGATTTAGGTTGAAATTTCACTGCAGACAATTCAAATCCAATACAATCTTATATGAGTGATAATTATTATTAGATTATACACATGTGTTTAAAACATAAGGCTGAATAACAAGAATGAGCCCCAATAATCCTACTTAAATTTTCATACGAAAAAAGATACTAATAATGAGTTGAGCTAATTTAATTGCAACTGTCTTACTGCACACCATTTATCCCCCTTTGTTAAATATTTTAAAGTGAATTAATGTTTGCCCCTAGATTTATTAATGCAAGTATGATGTTCTTTTGTGTTTGCATATATATTTTTTAAAACATTTGAGATGGCATAACTATCCAACTGATTAATAGAAAGCTTTAAGTTATTGTAAGTTTTGTTACATTTATATATGTGGTTTGAATGCTTTTACCCTGGACATGCATCTTTAAAATATGATTTCTTTACTTATTGTATCCATACACTTTCATATGCTATTAATTAATGCAATAATTGTATACCATTTCTATTTGTGCCCCCTTTAACTTTGTTTACACAATTTTGTCAATATATGCCTTTAAAAGTGTATAAATCCCGCAAGCTCTACATTTCTCAATGGATGCACTCGAGTTTAAATAGTTATTTTTTGTTCTTATTATTTATCGATTGGAAGAGTATATGTTTTGTCCTTGGTCAATTGTCATTACCCATTCGAATAAAACTCCCTCTTTGTTTCATTTTAGATAATAATTCACTTTATCTTCAAATTATAAACCCTTTTATGATAAACATAAAGATCATTATATGCTAATAAAGGGGTTAGTGAGGAACTTTGAAATTAGACTATATGTTGCAACAATTTTTTTCAATTTTGTAGTGGTTTTGTTGGCCTAAATTCCTATTGCATATTCAATCTAGTTAAACGAATGAAGAGTGCAATGTGAATGAGGAACTATTCTATCTATAATGTTATCACTACAAAATCCCTTCACATTTAATTTTGCTAATAACCGCACTTATAAGTGTAGAAATAGTAGCTGCCCACACTTAGGCTAAATGTGGGGAAGTTAAGTGTGTGGAAGTGTTCTCCACACTTAATGGAAATGCGGATAGAGTTATATTTTCCACACTTATAAATGCGGAGCAAATACTAATTACTCACAATTTATGTGTAGCTATTTTACGCTATGCCTACTCTAAAAGATGCAAGAAGTCACACTTAAAAGTGTTACTAGCATTGTTTTAGTTTTTTTAAAAATAATGCTGGTAATTAATATAAAACTTATTAAGTTAAAAATAGAACAATTGTATACAATTGTTCTTTTTTAGTTAACAAGTTTTATACTAATTGCCAACGCACATCACCCTATATAAATGAATAAAATTAACAAACCAACAAATTAAAGTAGATTAAACATCAATTAAATAAATTACACATTAGTCCCTGAAAAAATTTAATTGTAGACATAGCAACAAAGACTAAGGTAATCAAAACAAAATATTCTTCCATTATTTTGAATCCATCCTACTAATTTTTTTTATTGTAGGTAGTTGATTGAATATTTTATTGCTCTCTATATTACTTAGAACTACACTTTCAAAACATGCCTAACGTCCAAGAATATTAAAAAAATCTCCATCTTTGTTTTCTTCACTAAGAGATGTTAGCTCCAGATATGCAACATGTTAGACAATTAAAACACACAAAAAAATAAACTGTTAGAAAAGATAACCAAAGAGATTAACTAAAACATAGACTCGGCAAAATCAAGTTTAAAGACGCACAATAGAATTCAACCAACTATAGAACCACAACGGAGTTGAACCTGCAAGAATATAACCACAATTGAATTCAACTAACAACATACAGGACCTAGATGAGTTCAACTAACAATAGAATTAACCACAATCGAGTACAACGGAGTTTAAAGGCGCACAATAGAATTCAACCAATTATAGAACCACAACGGAGTTGAACCTGCAACCAAGTGAGTTTAACTGATAATATAATCTAACCAAGTTCAACCAATAATAGAACCCAAGTTAGTTAAACCAACAATAGAATCCAACTGAGTTCAACTAACAATAAAACTACTAGTTCAACCAACAATAGAACTCAATTGAATTCAACCAACAATAGAATCAACTGAGTTCAATCGATAATAAAATCCAACCGAGTTCAACCAACAATAGAACCCAAGTGAGTTAAACCTATAATAGAACCCAACTGAGTTCAACCAACAATAGAACTCAATTGAATTCAACCAACAATAGAACCAACTGAGTTCAACTGATAATAAAATTCAACCGAGTTCAACCAACAATAGAATCCAAGTGAGTTTAACCAATAATAGAACCCAACTAAGTTCAATCGATAATAGAATCCACCTAAGTTCAACCAAGAATAGAACCACAACTATGTTTAACTAATAATAAAACCTTAAATGAAAATGAATAGCATACTTTTACCAGGTTCCTGAATAGTAGCGAACAACTTTTCGTAAAAAATTTTGCTCAGTAAGTCTTTGTCTACCTTTTTTTTTACCCTCAATATAGGCCTACAATAAATGATATTTTATTTTTAGACTTAGTAAACTCAAAGTAAATGACAAATCAAACCTTAAATGTAAGAATATACAAGCATTGATGTATATTGAGAACAGTCTAGAGTTGATGTATATTGATAAAGTAGAAGTTTCATCTACTGTTTTAGCTCTTTCAATCATATAGTCCTTCTTCCTCCCATGTATCAACTAGAAAGTCTACCATTTCCTGAGGAAGTTTATCAACCAATCAGCAACTAGTAGGTATCAACTGGTAGTAAAAGTAGAGTACAAAACCAAAACCAAACAAAATACCATCGAAAGTTACTTCCAAAGGAATGGGGCATCGAAAATGTTGTCTTGAGTTAAGTAGGCCGCCATAGGCGGCATTTTGACTGTAAAATAAGCGTGCATAAGTTATTTATCAGAGGAACACATGCCATACGTCAAGAGGATTAAATCTATCAGCATCATAAGATTACCCCTTTTTGTGTTTTGGGGGGTCAAAAGGTTTGCTACGGTGACAGTATTCAAAGAACATACTGCTTCTCCTCTGCTTTTATTTTACTTTAAGAACGGATTCCAGGGAAAAGGAGAGTGACTCAACTATTTTATAAGTATCATAAGCGTTTAATGTGATAGGGAGGCAACTGATTGTAGTTCCTTCAGCTTGATTGGATTGAGCTCTAGTTTTAGCTCCAAGCCACTAAAGACGGGTTTGTTTCCAGAGGCGGAGACCTGCACACAAAACTATCATAGTTTATATTACAAGATCAAGGAGAGAAAAGTGAGATAAAACATATCCAAAATGATGACGTTATATACTACATAGTACTTTAAAAATGAGTGTAGATTACCTCAAATGACGGAGGAACAAAAAGGAAGCAAGCGGTGACAAGCTACTCTACTCAGTTTCCATTTCACCAGCTACCTATGTTGACATCAACATCCAATATGGTATGGACACCTAAATCCTGATATCTCACTTTAAATAAGAAAGCAAAAAAATCCCCCTACAAAAAGTGGGGTCCCAGACATAGGTGTGCGGTATGTAAAACACTTGTAGTTAAGTCTAGATGCAATTTGAAGTCCAACAGGTGAAAATTGCAAAACAAATAGTTTCAGATGTCCACAAGATGGAGGCACCATGCATGGTTCCAACATTAAGTCCTGACATGGAAGGGCCTTTATGGGAATGTCTCATATGAGGGTTTGTTTTACTATATATATATTCAGATACTTACCGTGATTAGCGAATTCACCATGGGAATTTGTGCCTGCAGATCCAATATAAGAGTAGAAGCTTAGGTTTGATGTACTGAGCGAAGAAATGCTTCTTTGTGACAGATCAGGAGGTAGTCATTACTAGTGCCCCAGAAATCGTCTGACAAACTGGGTTGATCTACTACTACTCCTTGATATTGCAATCCATTCTGTGTATCATCTTTAGAAACATGTGCGGATCTCACACCACAAGCCAGGTAACCACTGCTCTCTCTCAAAATGATACATAAACAGCACAGGCACATAGAAGCATCCATTCAGTCTGAGATGAGTGACAACTGAATCGATAGGAATAAAGCTCAGCGTGTCCATTTGATGAAAGGCATTTAGCTATAGCCGTGTTGAACAGGTATAAATTGTAACAGTGAAGAGAGCAACCTCGTGGAATTCAATCCAACCACCAAGGTATTTACATCCCTTTCCTAGTTGATGAGAAATGCAGCAAACAAATGAGTATGACAGTCATCAAGAATAATGTAACCTCCACGATTGAATGCTCCTATGGCACATTTTAACTTCTAGACATGGGGAAAAAAAAAAAATAGAACACCTTCAAGCAATTTTGCAAAATATCTCACTAAGCACTGCTCGTCCCTTTCTCCCTTCTATGAGTAGTAGGCAGTTTGTAGTTTTTAATAAAAAGTTCATCAGATACCATTTAGAGTAAGGCCAATCTTCTATTATCCAATAGGGAATGCAATCTTACCTCTTCTACTAAAACATCTAGTGATTTAGTGATTATGAAACTTCATTTTTGTAAAAGAGGTGCGAATAACATTAACTCTCCCAACACCACTTCGACATACGTCTTGGCTATTTAATCAGAACCTGCACTACTTTTATATATATAAGTGGAAATCAACATTATAAATCAAACTAAAATTAGAAATCAAGTTATTTAAATTGAGGCAATTCAGAGCATGCAAGGAAGGCATTTTCTTAATGACTTTGTTATAATGGTCTTTCATCCCTTCCACAAATATTTTGTATTGGGCTGCAGGCACTAAGAAAAACCAGAAAATCTAAAAGGTAAAAAAAAAAAAAAAGGAACTAAAAGAGAGTTTTAGAAATAAAAAACTACCACTAAAGATGATAATCTCTCTATCACAATTAGTAACGCTATAAAAGTAAGATATATATATATATATATATATATATATATATATATATATATATATACATATACATAATATATATACATATATATATATATATATTGTATATATATATATATATCTGTATATATATATATATATATATATATATATATATATATATATATATATATATATATATATATATATATATATATATATATATATATATATATATATATATATATATATATATGCATCTTACTATTTTGCTCACCCCTTCTTAACCGCATTATTACTGTCTCAATATTGAAATCTCAGCTTTCCAAAAGGCTTCACTAACTGCTTATTTTAAGAAAAGACAAACTCTATAGTTCCCTTCTAACAACTTTGTATTACATTCGAAAGTAAAGAGGAATAAAATCAAATTATTGGACCAAATTTTTCTTTCCAGGAAAACAAAAAAATCCAGAAGGTATGTTTGAGAAAAAAAAAAAAATCTAGATTGTTTGAGGAAAAAAAAATCTAGATTTGTGGTAAGTTGTCAAAGCTAGACCCAACGTCTACCTTCAGAGATTGCTCTCTAAATGAAGCCAATGAATTACCATTCAAGTGCAGTTGGTTCCCTATATATATATTTTTTTCTCATGTTACTAAAATCAACCCTTTCCCCCATCAAGTTAGCTAGCATGCTAATTCTTTGTGGCTGAATATGGTTTTTATAGTCTTCTTGCTTGGCACCTCGTATCTTAAGCCCAGCAACTTTTGGGTCGAAAGTGGACTGCACTGCTTATACAGCTTCTTTTGCTAGAGTTTCATGTTTTCTCTGCGCTGTTCTATTTTGAAATATCTGCATGTTATGCTTCCTCTGATCTCAGTGAGCGTAGAAGATGTATTTAACCATGTGTCTCACTAAGAGTTCCAAAGTAATCTGTTGTGAGCTACTTAAAATTAATAGGCTTACATGTATGGTTTCTTCAACAACAAACGTATTGTCCTCTACGACATATTGCTTCAGCAGGTCGGCTTTGTACTATTCCCCCCCCCCCAATGGCTTAATAATGTTTATTTCAGCAGATGAGGCAGAGGGGAAAAAAAAAAAAACCCCCCAAACGAAACCCCTAAATAACATAAGATTGAAGAACTAAACCACAAAATTAAATTCCATAGTATATTAGTAGTCAGATTATGGGGCTATCTATAAAAACATGCTTACTAAGAAGTGGGATTGTATTTATAGGAGGGGGACAGGGGCGGGAAAGGGGGGTCAACAACATTGAGTGTAAGTTCCATTTTCGCGAGGTCTAGGGAGACTTAGATATGGCAGCTTTACCCTAAATTAAAAATCATTAACTTGCTATTACTGCACTAACAAAAATTAGAGGACAAAGTGTGGCAGGTTGGATGCAAGAGGACATGAATCAATATGATTAGTAACATGTAAATTGACTTGTTTCAGCTATATAGATCCTTATTACTTTGCAACTAGGGAAGTCACAAGGGAGTCCGATGTATTCGCTTCTGGAGTTGTTCTGCGAGAACTTATTAGTGGCGACCATCATTGTTCCATCATCAAGAGACCAGACAAAGAATGCATATAAGGGACTGGGCACAAATGCAGCTATGCCAGCTGACATTCATCTTTCTTTTTTGTATTAATTTTGATTTTTGCATATTGTCATTTCATCATCTTCTTCATCTTGTTTTCTTGAGATTTGATGACGAATTGCGCTAGCAAGCTGTGCCATTGATTATGGAAGCCAAGGAGAGTGTAATCCAATTGTCAGAAGGGGCAAATTTGAAGCGCTAATTGATCAGACATTAGAGAATGACGTCTTGCTCTGTGAAGCAGATCGAATGGCAACTTGTGTAGCTATCTATGTATTCGCTGACCAAACCATGATGCCAAGTATGAATCTAGTATACTTGCCTTCATAACTGAAGATTGGACTGGACTAGACTAGACTAGATGCCTATTTAACCAAAACTCAGGTCTTTTGGAATTAAGCAGGCAGTCCAAGTTTTGAGAAAATCAAACTTGGAGACGTCGAAGGAATCCAAATGCAAAGGGCAAGAAGTTTGATTGTTCAAAATGTACGTGAACTTTACTCGTCATACTAAACTATAAGAAAAGATATCTAAACTTTAGAGATGACATTGAACTGACCATGGGAATATCATAAGATGCTTACGACATTATTAGAGCAACTAATAGCTCAACCTACCTAAGAATGTAGAAACTCTAATAGTTATACCAGAGGGATGTTTTGTCAGGTATTTGTAGGAAAATTATGTTGATAATATCATAGCCATCAACAAAATCACTATATAGTAGTCTAATACAATAAGTAGAAACAAAAATTGGTACAAGCAATGTAATTAGAAATAAATAAGACTTGTAAAAGACCAAACTGATTGGCATGAAACTCAACCACTATACACAACAATGGGACTCCTCACACTGTGTATTCCATCCAACCAAACCAGTGATGCAGAAATAAATTTGTCGATACTTATCAACATTGGTCAGCACTTATGAATATTAATCAACATTTATCTACACTTAACATTGATTAGAAATAAATTTCTTATAATAATTTGGAAAGAATGGCAAACCCCTCATGCATGCTAAGTAACATCAATAGATAAGAAAAAAAACATAATATAAGCAAGCTGAATAAACAACAAAAATGCTTGGCGAATAAAAAATAAAAGGAAAATTTGTTATCTAGATAAAGCATTAAATGATTGCTCTATTGTTGTATATCTCCTAATCTGCTTATTCAATACAGCAGTCCTCTTGGTTTTGAGCCCACAGTTTCTAGTCAATATTGTGGCATTTGAATTCATCACCACATAATTTCATTTCATTGATGCCAACCTCCTAGTCAGGTGCCAAGCAAGTTGAGAGCAAATGACAAACAAGAGGTAGCATACTGGGTTTGACTCCTGATCCACAAAAATTGTCTAACCATATCAATGTAAAGGTGTGAGGCATCCAATTAGACTTCTGTCAGGTGAACACAATCTACCCCAAAATTAGATCTCAGAACAAAGAGATCATGCAAATTCTTCTGATGGACCAGCGAAAGTTCCAAGCACCATAAAAAAAAAAAACAATCCAAATTCACAATCAAACGTCACTCATTCAAAGCCTTCTAGATAACAAACGCATAGATAATTCTTCTGATTTCCTATAACTTGAGTGAATTCAGATTGACAATTGAGGCTTACCTTACAACGATGACGTATATGAATCGCTGCCCAACTTCAGAGCAAAACACAAATTCACGGAACCCTTAATTTCTTTAACTCGCTGCCCTAATTTTTCCTTGATTGTTTGATTTGATGCTCCTGTTGGTTGCCCAGAATTCGCTATGTAAGTGTGGGGAAGTTTTTGTTGCCCAGAATTCGCTACCCAGATGAAGAACGAATTGAGTCCGTTACCCAGATGAAGAACGAAGTGAGGAGTAGAATTTGCTGCCTAGAATTTGATACCTAGATAAAGGACTTCAGCAGTTCGAATTCTGGGGAAGGTTTTGTAGCATAGAATTCTGGGAAGGAATTGAGGAGTTCAAATTGGCTACCCAAATGAGCGAAGGAGTGAATCCTAGGGATTGAATATTGTGCAAGGGGCTTTTTGCTTTTTGGGGGGTGGGGGGTGGGGGGTAGGCTGGCAAATTAAAGTACCTGCTCAATATTCCATATATGATAATTTTATTTTGCTAGATATTTGTGTATTTTTTTGATTGTTTGTTTTATTCTTTTGGCTAATATATTTAGATATAAATATTAAAATATTTTGTACAAATTACCTCATTAAGATAATAAAAAGTAATTATAAAAGCTCTTGTTAATTCCTCACACTTAATAAGTATAGGAATATGTTCATAATTTACCCATACTTGTTAAATGTGGGATTAAGAAAACTACTAAATCTTTTCATTTTTCTTCCCACACTTTAATTAGGTATGGTGATACAAATGCGGAAGGATGCATTATTTTTTGTAGTGTATGTGAGTCCTGATACTAATTGAAACAAGTACTTTCTTACTAATTGAAACAATTACTTTCTTTTCTTACTCCTAATGATATAAATGGACAACCTGGATTGATAAGGATAGGAAATCTGTGGAATATATAAGTGAAATTGAAAAGTTTTCAGATTTCGCTTTTGCCAATGCCGAGGGTAGTAAAATGATAGTTTGCTGATAGGGTCGCAAGCGCACGGTGAAGTTGTAGCAAATCGAGGTCAATCCCACAAGGATTATGTTGAAGTTGTAGCAAATCTGAGAATGGAATTTAACTATGCTACTTATCTAATCTAATAGGTAAACAATCAAGGAATTTAATCAAATTAAGTAATCTTCCAACTCAAGAATTATTAAGTGCCTCTTCTTTAGCTGCGTAAACTGATAATCGAATTATGAAATCCCTTTTTCAAGGTCAAATGAAATTCCTAAATCTAACCAACTACCATTTCTCAAGGGTGTTTGATTAATATAAGACCATTAAGAATGCAATTATTAAATTTAGGGGTTTCTTAAATGATGAGTCTTTCTCAAGATCCTACTCACTTAAGTCAAATCTTAGTTTTTCAACATCTAGTTTCACCTTTCAGTTCATCACCAAATGTCCAAAACAAACAAGAAATTGATTAAATTTCCTACTAGCAAATCAACGTCTAAGATTCAACAGAATAAACCCAACAAATTCAAAGCACTTTAAGATCAAAACAAGAATTGATTCATTCATAAGAATTCAACTCAATTCCAAGACTAGCATTCCAAAACTTAGCATAAAAATCAATAATAATCTGAAAACATAAAAATCTAAAGAGAAAAGAGAAGAGAAGAGGGAGGAATTGCTCAGTCGATGCGCGCTTGAACCATTGTTGCAAACCCAATCTGGAATCTTTGCAATCTTCACCTTCACTTGCTCTTAACTCCTTCTAAATCTAAATCCTGACTAGATAGAATGGAATATGGAGGAAAATGGAATGGATGGGGTGTTGGAAAAAGGATGCAAACAACCCCTTCATGGAAAAACTCCTTGAAGTCAAACAGCCATGCATAATAATGGAATTAAAACTACCTGAAAGTCAAAAAGTCGCGAGAAAACAAATAGACTCATGGGAAATGAGGACCACCATGGACCGTAGGCACCACCATGGACCATCCGTGGTGGCCACTGGCTTGGTGCTCTCTTATTCTTCTCCTTCTTCCATAGGCGTTGTGACTGGGGGCGTCTGTGGCGAGCGCTAAGGATGACTTTTAAGGGTCAATTCTTGATCAAGAAGGTCTCAAAACCTGCAAAAGTCATCAAAGTACTATACTCAAGCGTAAAATGGGATTTCTGTGGTTAAAACGAAGCATAAAACTTATGAATCCCTTAAAAGTGCATCAAAATAACACTAAAATGATATGCTCTATGGATACTTATCAAACTCCCCCATGCTTAAGCTGTTGCTTATCCTCAAGCAAACACTAGAGAAAACGAATAAGGGGAGATGCATATAGGACTCGAAACACAACAACCTCCTTAAAGTAGGCAAGTCGTGGCATATCACAAGTAAGAATAGCAAGCAATGACAATCCCAAATATTAAGCAAGACATTTCAAAATTAGAAGGAGAAGAAGGTTGTCAAAGAAATACGAGACCACAAGCTCGATGTCAGACTTGATCACCCCAAAGAACCACAAAGCATGTCATGCAAGCACATGGAGTTGAATAGAGCCAAATGGACTGGTAGAACCTCACTTTTGGGGACATGTGAATCACTATACTCATGTGTTTGAAATATAGCATAGGTTCATTTAAGATTCATTCCAAATATGCAATCCACCAAACGCTTGACAAGGCTCTCAAATTTTCCACCACTAAAATGCAATGTGCACAAGATGATCAAGAAGCCTTTATATGGGTCGTAATGTGGGTTCGAACGGTTAAAGAAAAGGAGTGGACAAATAAATTTTGGATAATGTAGAGCTACTTAGCCAAGTGACTAGGGAACAACCAACAAAACAGCAAGCAACCAATAAGTTAACCAACACTCCAAGCTCCAACAACATAATGAATATACCCCAATGAATCATATAGGAAATGAGTTAACAAAGAAGGAGGTCAAGCTATTTACATATCCAATGCTAATCACTTATTCATTCTTTTTTTTCCTCCCTTTTTTTTTACTTTTGTTTTCTTTTTTTTATTTTTTGTTTTTTTCCTTCAACATAACTTTTTTTCCGCTTTCTCTTTTGTTTTTTTTTGGGGGAAATGAAACAAAAATTAAAATTTTTGAAAGACATAGGACCACCAATTGTCAACTCGCAACCTAATTTATATGTACAGATACAACCCGAACAAGAGAGGAATAAATCCAAATGCTCAATAACATCAACCCCTCAACAAGCCAACATACCAAAGTCATCTTAAACTCAAAGATCCCTAAAACCACTAATCACATAGATGAAGTGATGCTTCATATACTTGGCTTAAAGGTTAGAAACATGTGTTTGGCCAAAAGCTAATATGAAGTGATCACAATAAAGACGGATACAAGCTCAAAGGGGCTAACAAAGGGGAAAAACATGTAACACAGGGGTAGACTATTTGCCTATGTGGCTAAAATGACCAAAGAATGAATGTCTCTATCATATCGTCAACTATGCACATGCTAATGTGTTTTTGAACAAGAATGAAGGCAAGTTCTAGAGATGTAACATGGAAGAGTTACACACATGAAAGAACCATGAGATTAAATATAATGAATTAGTCCAAATAAGGCTCAAAATCACACAGGATATCTACCAAATTCTCAATTATCTCACACAGTGAAGCTCATGCACCAATATTAGTGCTAAGTACTGCAAGGGATAACAAAGTTCTTAAACAAGACAAAGGTTAAAATAAGAAATATTTACAAGATCTTTAAAAATTTTTAGCACCAAAAGAGATTACACATCAAAAGTTACTTAAGCTTATGAAAGCTATTTTGCCTAACAAAAATATCATTGGAGGTTTTCTTAAACCAATCCACACCATCCCTATATGTAATCCTGTATGCAAATCCAAAAATACAACTAAATGCAAAACACTAGTGCAACAAAAAGAAGCATCAAACTACATGCTCTAACATGTATGCAAGCTAAAAACCAAAATGAAAAACATGGAACTACCCTTTCCCCATGCTTAGATAAAGCATTATTATTCAAATGAAAGAAAGTAAGAGAAGGGAAAGGAAAACAAAAGAGAACAATCTCACCAGGTTAGGTGCTGGGTACACCTAAGCTAAGGCCTCCTTGCAAATGGGGCACATGGAGCATCAGTCACTCCATCACAACTTCAAGACTTGACTCATTAAACAAGATATAGTCAAGGCTCGCAAAAGCTTGTTAAACACTGCTGCATGGGGCTCACAGGCATAGCAGTGAGAGAGCATCAAGATAAGAACATTGAAGAAAGTTAGCACTCTCCTCATTAAACCAAATACAACAAAAAAATCAAAAGAGAAATCAAAGAAAGTATTCCACATAATTTTTCTAGGTGCACCAACTAGGCACATGCAATATGGGTCAAGGGAGGCATTATACCCATTAAAGTAACCTAGGGATGTAAAATTATTAGCATTACCACCAAGCATATTAAACATGTTATCCACAGAGCCCAAATCAATATTAGCATCACAAATCATAGAATTATCAATGGGTATATTAATATAATAGTTGGGCGGAAGGTGAGGGTAATGAACAAATAGGTGAAACATAGGAATAATCAACGGGGTTAGGGAGAACAACGTCATTAAAACCAAGGTTAGGAGACTTCTCATGCGTAAATACATCACGTGACCCCTTCAAAATAGTCTTATCTAGATCATGCACCTCATCTAAAATATCTTCCAAGTTAAAACATGCATTAACAACACTAAACCTAGCAACTCTTCACAAAGGCTCACCTGCCTTGAGCCTCATGCACTGAGCTAAAGAGAAGGATGAATCCGACAAGGTCAAGACAATATTAGTATTGTTCCAGGGTGATACAAAGTCAGGTTGAGCATAGCATGCATAATAAGGATAGGATTTAGTTCCATGGTTAAAAGAATTACACAAAAAAGTAGCATAACACGATCTAGAATAAAATGCACAAGGATTAAAGAATGAATATCTAGAAAAACGACTAGCCTTCTCAAACTCAAATGAGTCCCAAGCAATCCACTCAAGCAAATACCATGCCTTGTCAACATTTTTACCATCAAATTCCAATACTTTAAAAGAATACGAGTGTCTCTATTCACACCCTTATCCAAAATGTTGAAAATTTTCCATTTACCCATACAATAACTATATTGAGCAAGAAAGAGATTTAAATGCTTAAAATACCTCCAAAATAATTCATGCTCGAATTGGGGAAAATGAAAAATAGCTTTTTTTTTTTTCAAAATTTGTTTTATGTTCCTAATTTTTTTCGATTGTTTTTTTTTGGATTTTTTTGTTTTTTTTGGTCAAAGAAAAATAAAATGCTTAGTCAAACCTATCGAAAAAAATGCAATATTCAACACCAGTCCCCGGTAAAGCGACGCCAAAAACATGACAGGGCTGCAACCGCATGATAGCGTTGTAGCAAATCAAGCTCGATCCCACAAGGACTAGGTTGATCTAATGGGTTATGACTATAGGCTAAGCCAATCCAAATTTGGGAATGAAATTTAGCTATGCCACTTATCTAATCTAATACATAAACAATCAAGAAATTTAATCAAATCAAGTAATTTTCCAACCCAAGAATTGATCAAATGCCTCTTCTTTAGATAGGTAATTCCAAAATTGATAATCAAATTATCAAACCCCTCTTTCAAGGTGGAATGAAAATTTTAAATCTAACCAATTGCCATTTCTCAAGGAAGATCATTAAGAACGAGATTATCAAATTTAGGGGCTTCTTAAATAGTGAATCTTTCTCAAAATCCTACATACTTAAGTTAAATTTTAGTCTTCCAACATCTAGTTTCACCTTTCAATTGATCACCAAATGTCTAAAACAAGTAAGAAATTGATTAAGTTTCCTACCAACAAATCAACGTCTAAGATTCAATAGAATAAACCCAATAAATCCAAAGCACTTTTAGATCAAAACAAGAATTGATTCATTCACAAGAATTCAACTCAATTCCAAGAATAACATTCCAAAATGTAACATAAAAATAAATAATAATCTGAAAGTATAAAAATTCTAAAGAGAAAAGAGAAAAGAATGGAGAGGAATTGCTCAGCCGATAAGCGCTTGAACCGTCGTTGCAAACTCGATCCGGAATCTTTGCAATCTTCACCTTCACTTGCTCTTAACTCCCTCTAAATCTGAATTCTAACTAGATAGAATGGAATATAGAGAAAAATCGAATGGATGAACGATTGGAGTGAGGATGCAAACAGCCCCTTTTATAGCAAAACTCCTGAAAGTCGAATTGCCATGCGTAATAATGGCATTAGAGCTATTTGGAAGTCAAAAAGTCACAAGAAAACAAACATCCTCGTGGGAATATAAGGACCACCACGGACTGTGGGCACCACCATGGACCATCCATGGTGGCCACTGGCTTGGTGTTCTCTTATTCCTCTCTTTTTTCCATGGGCATGGTGACTGGGCCCATCCATGGTGAGTCATAAGGATGACTTTTAAGGGCCAATTCTTGATCAAAAAGGTCTCAAAACTTGCAGAAGTCATCGAAGCACTATATCTAAACGTAAAATGAGATTTTTGGGGCGAAAACTAAGCATAAAACTTATAAATCCCCTAAAAACGAATCAAAATGACCCTAAAATGATATGCTCTATAGGTACTTATCATTTGCCCATGTAATCGATGCAAGCTTGGATGGAAATGTTGGTTTACTAGAGATGTTGTGACACATCGTCTCATGTTCAATGAATTCCTACCAATTTACGAAGAATGGGTGCATTATGGTGAATCGATTTTCATATCGTCTGTTTCGGAACCCCGTAGTGGAAACCATAGGGACACCAATGATTAGCCTAATTTGTTAGCTCATATTGATACTCTAGGAATGTTGAATGATATTTTTGGGGTACATAAGCAAGGATGCATTCAAAATGATAACGATAATAATACGCGTGATATTAGAGATCCTATGATTGGGGAGTATGTTAGATTTGATGATGAACCTAATTCTAACGATGTACTAAATTAGGAAGAACACATTTAAGATGTTGGATATAGAAGGCTAGTTGAGCAAGCTGAACAAGAATTATTTTCAGGGTCAAAATTTTCAAAATTATCATTCCTTTTGCATTTATTTCATTTGAAATCCATGCATGGATAGTCAATTAAGTCCTTTGATATGTTGCTTGAACTTTGGTTTGCTGTGTTCGCTCAAATTAATCCATTTCCTTCATCTCGGAGTAAATGTAAGTAGTTAAAAAAGGATTTGGGACTTTACTATGAAAAAATCCATGCTTGCCCTAATGATTGCATTTTGTATTGGGCTATGAGGGAAAACCAAGAAGAGTGCGATAAGTGTCACACTTCACGATGGAGAGACAATGAAAAGAAATTACCGTATAAGGTTTTACGTTATTTTCCCCTTATTTCGAGGCTGCTTAGGATATACATGTCCTCTAAAATCGCCGATGATATGATTTGGCATCATAAATGTCAGATAAAGGATGACATCCTTAGGCATCCTGCAGATGGTAAGGTATGGAAAGATTTTGATGATAAAAATCCTACTTTTGCAGGAGAGCCACGTAATGTTAGATTAGGGCTTGCAAGTAATCGATTTAATGTTTTTTGTGTTATGGGTAGTACTCATAGCACTTGGTCGGTCTTGTTAATTCTCTATAATTTGCGACCATAGCTTTGCATGAAACAACCTTCTATCATTCTTTCCATGATCATTCCTGGAAAAAAGGCACTAGGCATGGATATTGATGTTTTTTTTCAACCACTAATAAAAGAGTTGCTACAATTATGGAATGGTGTAGATGCATTTGACGCACATACTAGGACGCATTTTAAACTGCAGATAGCTCTTCATTAGACTAGTAATGACTTTTCTGCATATTTTTCAATTTGCCATATTGAGAGTCTAACACTCTTCGCCATAACCTAGACATAATACACATTGAGAAAAATGTATGTGATAATTTGTTGGGGACATTATTGAACCTTGAGAGGAAATCTAAAGGTAACTTAAAGGCGTGAAAAGATCTTCAAGTCATGGAATAAGGCCAGAACTTTATCCCATTCTACTACCAAATGGCAAATACAAACTCGAAGCGCTCCTTATACTTTGTCATCTGAAGAGAAGACACAACTACTTGGTGTTTTAAAGCATCTAAGAGTCCCAGATGGCTATGCAATCAACATTTTCCGTTGCGTTACTTTAAAAGAGTGTAAGTTGTTCAATTTGAAAAGTCATGATTGTCACATTCTTATGCAAGACTTGCTTCTGATTACATTAAGGCGGCAAAAGACAATGATCTTATAGATATTATTTGGGCTCTATCAACATTTATGAAGGATTCATGTGCCAAAGAGCTTACTATTGAGAAGTTAGATGAAATCAGAGCTAATGTGGTTGTGACAGTATATAGAATGGAGAAATTATTCCCGCCTAGTATTTTTCACTATTATAGTGCACCTAATTGTGCACTTAACTAAAGAAGCAAAGCTTGGAGGGCCAGTTCTATATAGGTGGATGTATCCAATTGAAAGGTTAGAATTCACGCTTTAAATATATCCTTAAATATTAACTCTAAATATGTATTCATGTATTTATATGCATGTGTGATATACGTTTTTGGCATCCTTGAAAGCCCTTGTACGTAATAGGGCGCAACCTGAGGGTTCAATAGTAGAAGGATATATTGTCCAAGAGTGTATAACTTTCTGTTCAAGGTATTTTCAAGGAATGGAAACAGTTTTTAACCGACCACAAAAAAATGATACTGCTAACCCAAATGAGGATATGTATCTATTTGCCACGGCCGGGCAACCAAAAGGAAAGGTAGAAATGGTTGAACTTGATAAATTAAGTCGTAAACAAGCACATTGATATGTACTCCTCCACCTTGATAACATTGATGAATACCATAGATATGTACGAATAACTATTTTATGCATACATATATCTTTCAATACCATAAAAAATTAAAATAGCATAATGAATTTCAGGATGTTTTTGAATGAACATATGACATCTTATCCTTGTGAGCTAACTAAGAGACTTAAATAGAAGTGGTTGCTAGAAGAATTTCCTAGTTGGTTACAGGAGAGGGTAATGGCGCTGTTATTTGTACAATCTACATTAACTCGTTGGCCTTATCTATGTGTTCTCATTCATTTTTCTATGTATAACTTAGGTGTCAAGCATGGAGGTTGATAAGCCTAAATCAAGATCCTTTAGAGCTGTGGCTGGTGGTCCTCACCCAATTGTTAGGAGAATGGATGCATTTGTCACCAATGGATATTACTTTCACACTCGAAAGAGATATAAGTCAAAGAAAACTTAAAATTTCGGGGTCATGGTGGAAGCTGACAGCAAAACATATTACGAAAAAATTATTAATATCATTGAGTTAGATTATTATTCTGAGTGTAAAGTGGTATATTATTTCGATGTGATTGGGTGAATGTGAATTCACGGGGTCTAAATAAGGATAAAAGAGGTTTCACTCTTTTAAATTTCTCACATAGAATACATGAAGGAGGGGCTTTAAAGGATGATCCATAGATATTTTCATCTCAGGCACAACAAGTGTTTTATGTAGAAGATGAGAATGATAAGGGATGAGAGAATGTCATTAGGGTAAAACCAAGGGATACTTACCGTTTAGGATCATTACAAGCAGATGAAGAGCTTTACCCCCAATGCATGCCTCCTAACATTTGCAATGAGGATGGATATGGACACCCAGTGAATTAGGCTATGGTTGAATGAGGGTTCTTGACACCAAGATGATTAATTAGCTTATGTTTGAGATTTATGAAAGATTAAAATGTTACATTGGTTTCATCTTTATTTTATTTTTTTGGTTTGGAAGACATTTTATCCCTTTGAATCTTGTTATGAATGACTTTATTTTTTTATAGTTTGGAAAGAAATATTTGTTTAGAGTTGTATATAATTGTTTTATTTTGTATAAAATTATATATAGGCTGAGTTATTCGTTGCACAAAAGGTATACCTAAGCTAGCTTTCTTTTTGTTATAGATTTTCTTTGACCTCTTTTAGTGCCTAATGCATGTGTTCTTGTTCAGGTGTCAAAGATAGTTTACAATCATGTTTCGTTCAAGGCGCACTTAAGAAAAATATTTGAACTCTGCATAAAATGAAGAAGCAGCTGCTAAGCACTTGCCTTTAGACTTAGAGAGTGATGAGGATATTGATGACAATGAAATCAACGATGACGATAATGTGGCTCAATTGTATTTTGATCCGGGATCTTGTTGATATACCAGAAGTTCAATGATGATGAAGAGGTGTTGGTCATAGGTAATTGTCCGTATTAGTCAAAAGTTTTGAATTAATTGATTTTAGAAATTTTGGAGTATCTAGTGTCATGCTTGTTTAGATTAATTATTTCACTTTTCATTATAGATGGAGATGGCAACACCATCAAACTTAGAGGGAGAATCAATGTCAACACTATGCAGAGTTTAGATGCTCTTAAAAAGATTCTGGTGGCATTGAATAAGTTCTTGCAACTAGTAAAAAAGACAGGAAGTGTGTTTAATAGGTTTCTTGCAGATGTGAATAGGCAGCCTAAATTGTGTCCCCTAAACTATAAAGAATGGCGTTTAGTTCCTGGAGTCAGTAAGGATCAAGTTGTAGCATATGTGCAGGTGAGTTATATTAAGCAATGATATATGATATATGAATTTGTAGTTTTGCTTATCTTTGTAACTCGTTTCCCCAAATTACAGAAGAAGTTCATGCTACCATCGAATGCATTAGTTGATTCCAAAGTTTGAGTTCTGTTGGGGAGAAGTTAAGGGGTCATAAATGATCATTGAGGATGAAATATATTAAGAAAGACACTACTAAGGAGCAATTGTATGCATTTCCATTACCTGAATCTGCAAAAGAGAACGAGATTACTCTTCTTAAAGGAGTTGGTATTCCAATGTGGTTTGGATTTGTGGATCTTTGTTTTTCCGATAAGTTTAAGGTAAGAGTTATTATTGATTACCAATTATGTTTATATTTCTGATTTATTATTTGAATACAACCACCTTAGTAAACGTTTGCTTCTTAATATGACATCTATATGCTTAGCAATATTCTGAGATTAGCCAAAGAGCTAGGGGGAAGCTTTTGCATATTTACACAAGCGGATCACAAAGTTATGCAGTTAAGCGGGACAAATTTAAGTTTTAATGATTTTCTTATGATAACCTTTCGTATTACAAACTTTTCTATCAATAATTTATTAACGCACTGATGTCATGGTTTCAGGAGAGGGAACATAACAGCGAACCTAAGCCGCTAGAGTGGTTTATTGAGACTCACAAAACAAAGGATAAGACTTTTCATGAGCCTGTTACTACAAAGTTTGTGGTAATATGAGGGGCACTATTAGCCATCACTCCTGCTTTATGTTTTTTAACATTTATTTCTTCAATGATGCTGACCAATTTTATCTTATTGTACTAATTCATATATAATATAAACTTTCCATTTTGTTTTTGTTTGCAAAGAATCAATAATGGCTATAATTAAAGAATAAACTAGATCTTCTGAAGTTAAGTCCTCAGAAGAAACATTAAAGATGGAGAAAAGTGTCTACCATAAGCTAATGGGTGATGAAAGTCACAGAAAGCTTATTGCATTCAGTAGTGGCGTGACTACAAAAGACTTGCACGGTGAGCATCAGAAGAGTAAATCTAAGTTGTTAGTGAAAGTTCTCAACAAAATGCTAACCATGCATAATCAAATTGATGCCTTGACTGCTAAAGTTGCTACCCAAGCTACAAACTCTCAACCTGAATTAATACGTAGCACTTTAATATATGTGTTTAATTTGACAAGTTTTGCTTATTTCTTATCCAATGTACATGAATCATGAGTAGAGTAGTGGTTCACCGCAAAACTTGATCAATGATACCCCATGTGATCAGAGAAGCCACGAGTCACGCATATCTGGAGATGCCCTTTTAATCTCGCATGTGTTAGGTAGGCATGCAATAGTGTATTTTTTTAGGAAGTAAAAGGTCTATTGGCTTAATTACATTATAGTGTCATCTATCAATAAGTTTATTTTTATGGGTATGCAGTGAACGATCTTCAAAGAGGGTTGAGTTCATTAAAGCATATCAATGTAGAGCCCAGTAAACAACCACCACCAAAAAATATCCACGTATGCACAAATTATATATTTTAACACATTCTTTATCATATAATAATAATTTCACATTTTTTATCCCATAGTATTTGCCATAGTCATTAAATCATCCCATGAAAATGGGACAGCTTACTCCTAGTGGAGGGACTCCTACACATGAGCAACATGTTAATGGTGATGGTAGACCTACTCCTGGTGAAGGACTCCTACTTTAACTGGCACTTCAATTCAAGGTGGCACTTTAAATTAAAAGGTATTTTAGAATATGAAGTTTGTCATTCTAAATGATATGTCAGTTGCGTATATAATTATTAGGTCTTTATTTATTTATTTTCTTTGCTAGAGAACCATCATGGAAATGAACAACACTGAGCAAGGAAATTCAAAGCCACCAAAGTCAAATTTGGTGTATCCAGTATGTCTTTTTTTTAAAAATATTCTACACCATTCATGTTCTATGCAAATCCTTATAAATATATACACATTTTACTGGTTGACTTATGAGCAAGTGACGAAGATACCAGAAAAGGTGCTGAAAAAGATTCCTGATCCAATTAGAAAGTATGCTCGTGGTGAAAAGAAGGTTTTGACGCTTTGTTATCTTACGGGCATAGTAAATATTGTTTTATCTTTCATGTCTTCTCAATTTTCATTTGATAGATTCAATCACATGTTGACCAGTTGAACATAATTACAATAGGTGTTGAGCGCATGCAATTACAAAGTTGATCCCCAGGTGATTGACAAGGTGTTGCTTGAGAGACTGCAAAATGTGAACATTGTGAGTGTAGTTTAAAAATTTTAGATTACACGTTTTTATGGTAATGAGTTATTTGATTTGCGTTGTACATTGAAATGTCCTATCGTGGCTTGTTCGATTTCTGTAATTTATTCATGGCAATGGATTGGATTTGTATTAGATACTCCAAGCATGTGGCCTGTTGAGTTGATTTGCTCCAGCATGTGGCCGTTGAGATTGTGAACACTTTTTTATTGTATTAATGACTTATTGTAAAAGGAAAATAACCAAGTTTTAGACGAAACTCTGTTGAATTTTTTCAAAATCAGGGGATTTACTAAAAAGATAAACCTAAGCGTAAGGATATTACATAATGTTTTAAGAGCGGGAGTACCTAGTTATGGAGGCTAATAGATATTACATCTTGCAATCTTTTTAGAAGTTTTTTTTCTATTAGTAGCATCGTTTGTTGTACTTGACTCTAATGTATGGGCTTGGTGATTTCAGGTCGAAACCAAGGGTAGCATGTCACAGCATTGGATATACAGTTTGGGCTCTGAAGTATTCACTTGAAGTTATGAAGTTCTATACTATTTCATTTGTTCTCTCTTGTTTTAATCTTATATATATGTGTTTCAAATAAACTCAACTTTTAGGTAGTGGTGCATACTTTGTTGGCATATTGAATTTAATTTCATACTTTTCATTATGTGGTTGAATACTAGTTATTTTGGGACTTAATTGATGACAATTTGTTTTTGGTTATAAAGTTGCCATACTTTTTGTATCATTTACATTATGTTCAAATGTATACTCTCTCTCTCTCTCTCTCTCTCTCTCTCTCTCTCTCTCTCTCTCTCTCTCTATATATATATATATATATATATATATATATATATATATATATATATATATATGAATGTAAAACCTTAGTGAACACAAGCTATTTGCAATTTTTTGACTTATTTATTTATTTTATATAAAAATTTTCCCGCCAAAATTAGTTACCCGCTCACAGCATTTGAAAGTTAGTTATCAAATGTAGAATACCATACTATCAAAATGATTTTTTCTATGAAAGGAAACTTTGGCCATGGAACAAGTGAGGGTAACCTACCTACACCTGTAAGCGTGGTAGATGACATAATCTTCCATAAACATAAGCATAGGTGATGCACTATCGGCGATGCTTATTAAGCTTGGCGAATTTTTCTCCACTGATACCTTATATACGCTTAACTTTAGCATGACGATTATGCCTTGTCACAAATATAAGTGTGAAAGTAGGCAAAGTTAAGCATAGGTAGATGCAACATTTCTTATAGTGTAGCCAACCTACAGATCTATCTCTTCTAAAAACACAATGGGTAGGAGAATGCACGGAGGTGGAAAGGTGGGACAAGAATAAGGAAAACTGCCCCTTACATCTCTAGTGGAATTTAGACTGTTACCAAGGTGGGTTAGTTCTCACTAGACCACTCATTGATAGTTCTTTATAGATGCAACAAAAAATTCAGGGGCCAATGGAGCTTGATGTTAGTGGAGTCAGTTGACACCTCTTAGGCTCTTACCCCCTAAGGAAAAAATAGTATGTCGCAAAACTAAAAGAAACGTCCTTAAATAAAAATTGTGGCAAACAAACACACAGAAGATGCATCCAGCCAGTGGTGGGAGCACCCGTTGCTGTTTATTGGTTCTAAACGTTGCGAGTTTGAATCGTATTGAGATTTCTAATCTCTTCAAATTTTTTTTTTTTTTTGGTGTGCAACATCTCTCCAAATTTGAAGTTCAAAGCTTACTAATTCTAGTTTAGAACTTTAATTGACTTTAATTTGTTATTCAATACTTTGTTTATAGATTAATTTATTTTTTAGTTTAATTTATGAGTTTAATTTGTCAAGTTTAATTCTAAATATTTTTAATGTCAATTAATTTCAATTCTAAGCCAATGTGTATAGATATTTCAAAAATATAGCACTTTAATTGACCTTGTTGATTAATTCTTTAATTTGAGGTTAATTTGCTTTTTTAATTTTAATTTATGAGTTTAATTTGTCAATTTTAGTTCTAAAGTTGCTTAATTTCTATCTTGAAAGGCACAGATACTTCAAAAATATAATTAAAGAATCATCATGCTTTTCAAGTTCTAAATTCGAAAACTCACCATTAAATAAAGAAGGTGAGAACAATATCACTCAACTATAACCACCAACTTATTTCTAATCCGCTTTTCTAACATTCCTGACTTCACGAATGAAAAATATTACTAATTAAAATAAATTAAAGAATAAGTTTGACACAGGACAAATGCATTAAGTGAGTATATAACAAACGTAAGTAATAACATGCTCTATAAATGATGCTGATTATCTGTCGTTTTGTTCACGCAATGCTATTTGATATAGATTTAACCCAATTCAAGATTGACGAGAAAATAAGGAAACTGAAGACTCAGATCACCCTCAAGGGGGTGAATAGGGTGATTGCAAAAATTTAAAATCAAAACCAAATGTAAATGCGAAAATTAAATAAAGATGATATGCAACGATATTTTAATAAGCTTGGGCCTCAATTAGACTTATGTTCCCACTTAGAGTTATCCAATTCTAGGATTCAGCTCTCTACTTCAAGTTATCCAATTCTAAGATTCAGCTCTCTACTTCTTTTATTAAGATGAACTCTCATAATCTCTTATAACTATCTCACTTAGAGATCCTAGGTACTTAAATCAACCTCTTGATTTAAGTATGGGGGTGTTGTGACCTTACACTAACTCCTAAGTTCACTCCTTAATAAAGAATCCATAATTCAGTCACAACTCTTGATCACAAAATAATACTCAGTACAATAGTTTGAAGTAATTGCTCAATGCTGTTTTTTCACTCCCTGCCTCTATATCTTTTTCTTCCTTGGTTTGGGCTACCGTTTATAAGCCTCAGCACTCGTCCACTAAATATGGAAGTTCTGCTCAGGGTATGCTGAAATGGCATTTCAGGCCCTTGATTTCTGCCTATCACCTTCTGATTTGATTATCTTGCCTTTCTCACCACGATTTAGGTGGATGTGATACTGCACAATATTTTCTCAAGATATTGTAGGCATGCATTATAAAATCAAGGGATAATATTACTTGATTGCATCATATCTTTCCTTGATTGGCTTGTAATTAATCAATCAATTAAAATCATGCCAAATCTCCTAAATTGATTCCTCAAAATTTGAAATTCAAATTTTGACAGCTAAATAATTTCCATGATGGGTTTCAATTAAACTGGCAAATAATAGTCACACCCATATTCTTTTCTTATGTATCCACACGTTCAATTCTTTTATTTTTCATCTAAGGTTTTAATTAATTTTGTGTTCCATCAAAACCATTTGGCCACTAAGAGAGCCAACATCAACAAAAGCATGTTGGATCGACCATAGATATTATATATGAAGTAGAATAATTATAAAATCAACTCACTTCATAATTTCATATATAACACTAGTTATATTGTTTGTTATCATCAAAATTAATATGTGACTCATAGAGTCAATAATCTCCTCCTTTTTGATGATGACAAACAATTTATTGCTAAGGTGAATTAGTATTAGAAAACATACTTTTGTTTATGTGAATACTTACCATCATCATCTTCTTCTCCCCCTTTGTCATCATTGAAAAGGGACACAAGATATGATATATTATATTAATAGCATAGCTCTCCCTTAATATGACACTCACAAAAGTTGTCATAGGCTTATACATCGATAAGTGCAATTATAAAGGTTTACATTACAAAATCAATCATATATATGACTAGTTGATTCAACTTTCTCATGAATAGTATTGATGACCATAGGGGATATAGTATTAATTTGTCAAAACTCTTTATATCTTCCATTTCACAATTAATTCAGAACATGTGTGTACAATATTAGAACAAGTTAATCAAGCATTTCTCCCCCTTACATTATCAATTGAAGCATATATTTTCAATATTTGGGGTGGGGTCATATCATGTGTAAGAGTATGAAAAGATTATATACCATAAATAGTCAAGAGCATAATTATTCTTCACCCCTTGAATATTCCCCAAGAGGATAAATATGGGATATTAGATGGCAACAAATTTGAAAAATAAATATATCATCAAAATCAGGCATATGATACCCAAACTTGTATGTCTCATGTATGTATGACTCATTGGAGAGATTAATTAGCATAAAAGAGTGTTGCATCTCCCCTTAATTTTATTAAAATAACTATTTTATATAAATAACATGAAAATATCAAAATCCTAGTGATCAAAGTTGACCAAAGTTATGATCAAGATATCATAGTCATGCCAATAACTAACACAAAAAAATTTAAATAAAATAAAACGCACATCTTTGTGTATAAATAGCAAGCAAACATTATAAACGAGTCAAATGAATCTCGCTCTCTTACTTAAAGATGTGTGATTTTATACGGAATATGATGACTAAAATCAATCTCAAATATCAACCCCTAAATTTGTATATATATTTTTTTTCATGGAGACACATATATATAAGATTATAAGAGATATTAGCCTATATGTACGTTAACCAAGTAAAACTCAAATATCTCCTACTATAAACTAGCTAATTCAAAGATAATTCATGATGTGAAGTGAAACTCGATTGATGCCAAAATTTAATACAAAATAAATCACACTAATGACTAAAATCATAAAGATACAAAACTACACAACTATGGAGATAGTAACATATAAAGATCATACCTTATAGATCAATCATTATCTCCCCTTTGATAAAGATAATTAATGCAAATCTATGTACAAGAAATTTCATATATATATATTATGCATGACAATTTGATGATTAAAAAGAACTTACCAATCTCCATGCTAGACAAGCCAGTTGATCTCAATTGATAATCATTACCAGGGAGAATAGTAGATAGAATAGATAGACATCCAAGGCATAATCCATAGTAACCTCTTTTTTAAAAAAAAATAAAATCATTACCACACATGAGTACTTTGGCGACTCTTAAACATCCACCTTCTATATTAAATTTTAAGGTTGCTTGATTTGGATGTTAAGTTTCCTTGTTGGTTCTTGGTACTTTTTCTCCTGCCAAAGTTATTTTTGGACCATCTTATAGTGGCTTCCTTTTTTTATTTTTTTGGCTCATTTAATTGATCTCCCTCAAGGTATTCTTCCCCAAATAGTTCATTACTATAAATTATAATTGAAGTGCATACCTCATTTTTGCATATATTTAATTACCATTAGCACATATACTCTTCTTGCCCTTTGAAATTAATTAATTATGCAATATCACATGCAATGAAATAATATGTATTGCATATATATGTATGATCAAACATGTATTAAGACTCGAGTGATATGATCACAAAAGTAATAAATAAAGATACACCATCTATATATACCATGTGAAAGACATGCGTAGAAGTGAATTTTAAACATATGACAATCTCACATAAAATTCAATAGGTTATCTTCTTTAATACATGTTTTAAATTGTAATCAATATAAAGAAACTAGTATTAATACCATATTATTTAGTGACAGTCTTAAAATTCATGACCATAACTTGAGAAATAATATACCTCGGACTAAAATGAATCATGAAAATAAGATTTTATGAGTAAAGTTGTAAATATTATACTACAACATATAAAACACCATACACAATTTTTGATTTATAAAAACAATAACATGTATAGTAAGTTAATCTAGCAATATCTTCCCATACCAGAATTAAACTTAGCATATCACGACATCATAAAATATGACATGTGATAGAGCTAGTATCATATCGAAGCATGTTGATTGATGCAATCAAGATCTTACATAGCATAAAATCAATGTCAATGGCAAATATCTATCATGCATGGCTAGAAGCATATGACAAAATGAATGATCAACTATGTCAACAATGAATGTCATGCTATATATACTTAATTAAAAAGTATAATAAGTTCATGCAAATGACATGCAACTATCAAAATTTTTTTTGGGCACATAAGTCCATTCCATATGTTACTACATACTTCCCCTATATGAAAATAAAACAAGTCGACATATCAGGACTAGTTTGCACAAAAGTTTTTAGAAAAATGTATTACCATAAGCTCAAAGATTCTAGCTTGAGTGTCCATGTTGTTTTTTTTTTTTTGTATATACATATTTTATTTATTGTTTGGATGCCAATTATTCCTATAAAAGAAACTTAGGCCTTTCTCAGAGCACTTTGAAAACTTTGGATCCATATGAATCATTGCCTACCATGCATATTAGGTGGTCTTGTACCTTTTGCTCCCCAAATTTGCATGACCTTGTGACCATTTATTTTAATTGGATAACAAGTAGAAATATGACCTAATTTACAACAATAATTGCAAGTAATAGAATTACTACTTTCGTGATTAGTCGATTTAACAACGAAGTTTTTATAACGCTTTTTTTATTGAAATGATTGAAACCGATTCTTTCTTTGTTAAATGATATTTTTTGTGAGCCGAGAATTTTATTTAAATTTTCTTCTCCTTTAGAAAATTTTGAAACAATTTTTTTAAGGTCGGCACACTTGGATTGTAAGTCATTTTTCTCTTTTTGAAGAAGGTCATATTTTTCTTGAGCTATATTTAAATCATTTGACGACAAGTCATTTGATTTTTGCAATTGAAAATTTTCTTGAGACAAATCAAAGATCATTTTTTTTAAACCTTTAATTTTAGAACTATATCCTTGTAGTTGTTTGAGAAAATAGAGTAATAATTGTATTACCTTATGTTTTGAGCACTTGTTTAAACCATCATATACCTCATTTGGAACTTCATACTCTACTTCTTCTGCTTCTTTACTTATGTTGCCATCATCATCATCATCACTTGAATTTGGATCCCTAACTTGTTCACTTGCCATTAAGCGAGGATGATTGATATCTTTTTTGTCATTGCAATTGTCAAGCATGTTCTCCATTTTTGATAAAATGAGATTTTCTTCATTATTATCTTTGTAAAGAAGCAAAAGTTTTTCCCATAATTCATTGGCTATCTCACAACAACAAACATGGTTAAAAATATCATTATGTAAAGAACATTGCACTACAAGAATCCGGTCCAATTGAGACCGGAGTTTAGAGACCGAACTCAAAATCGGTCTCTAATTAAATTTGGAGACCGAATTTAGAGACCGAACACTCTGGTATCAAAAAAAGAATAATTTAGACACCGAATAATTACTAAGCGGTCTCCACTTGAGACCAATACAAATTTCGGTCTCAAATTTTGGAGATCGAAATCAGTATACGGTCTCAAGTAGAGACCAACATAATTTTCGGTCTCAGATTTCCGAGACCAACTGCAATTTTATATACACTTAGAGACCACAAAAAAACATTTCAGTCTCAAATTTAGCTGCGGTGGAGACCGAAACGGTTTCCGGTCTCAGATTTTGGAGACTCTGCGCAATTTCTAGATGAAATTTTGAGACCACACTAAATATTGGTCTCCACTTGAGACCAACATGTTCGGTCTCAAATCTTCAGTTAGAGACCATAGTATTATTTTGCTCTCAGATTTTGAGACCGAAATTCAATATCGGTCCTAACAGAGACCGAAAATAATTGTGGTCTCAGATTTAGAGACCAAGTTCATACTTCGGTCTCCGTTAGAGACCGAAATTGATTTCCGGTCTCCAATTTGAAGCCCAGTGATGCATGTCGGTTTCACTTTGAGCGGGAACTTCTTCAACCCTTCTCTTCCATCTTCAACTCAATTCATTTCGTGCTTCTTTAACTCAATTCCCGCTACACCTTCTCTTCCATCTTCGACCCACCGTACCTCCTCCCCCCACTCCACCCTTCGAGCTTCCACACCTCTCTGCGTCCTGGGCCTTTCGTTTTGCCCTTCGCCTACTCCTACGTACAGTTGGTCTTCGCTTGCTTTGTGCCCAGCTTGGTCTGCGCTTGCCCATTCGATCGGCCTCCCCGACACACCGAGGTACTGCCCTGAATTCCCCCTCTGTTTTGCTTCGTCCTCAGTGCTGTGCTCACATCTGGGTTCGCTTCAATGTCTGTATCTTGATTGCTTGCAATTGACGTGGGAATTTGAGGTATTTAGGGTTGTGTGGAATGTTGTTTGTGCAAAACATCTCTCAATTTGTCAATTAGGCTGCGTGCTGCATCATGTCGGTGGGATTTGCTTGCGGTTTAAGAGGTCCCCGATTATGCACACCATGTGTTCGACAAAATGCAATTCGACAAAATGCAAGATGTTCACACACATTTCATGAATTCCTTTCTACAATTGGGTTGTATATATGAATTATTTTCATGATCCTCCTTTTTATTCAACATTTCATATAATATAGTCCAAAACCTTGTTCTTATGTCTTATTTTTTTAATTTTTTTAATAACATGTCTTTCATCCTGGGCTGATGGTTGTTTCTTATCTGTCTTTTGATCAGACAGTTGCAGAGCATCGCTTACATAAGCTACACTATCTGCATTTGGGTGCTCCTAGAATATGGTATGGCACTTCTAGCTGTGATTCCTCTAAATTCGAGGTAGTTCAAAAGAAACAGTCTCTGAGCCCTTGTAGAGAACATCCTGAGCTGCATTATCATATGGCAAGTGATCCTCTCTTTGACCCATATCTTGGAGGAGAAGGAATTTTTTCTGAATCTCTGAAATTGATTTAATCCTTTCGGCTATCTTACAACAGTGTGTTGTGGTTCTAATCTTATTTATTCAGGGTAGACAGTTATCCCCCGTAACATTGAAATCAAACAATATACCAGTTTATCGTTGCGTCCAGCATCCCAGGGAATTTGTTGTTTTCCTTCTTAGTGCTTACCATTCTGGATTTGATTGTGGCTTCAATTTCTCTGCATCAGTAGTTCTTGCTCCGTTGGACTGGTTGCCACATGGGCTAATCTCCATAGAATTATATCGTGAACAAAGGAGGAAGACATCAATTTCTCTTGATAGGATGCTGCTAAGAGCAGCTAATGAAGCTGTGAAAGCACAGTGGGAGTGTCTATTGAGAGGTATCTTCTTAACTAAACAAACATCAATTTCTTCTTTAAGTTTGGGATGTAAACCTCAATGCGCCATAAACTCAACGTTGTGATTGTACGCTACCTTCTGTTTGTGTGTGTGTATACATATACATATTTATATACTCCTATACCTCTCAATTCCCGTCTTTGTAATTGCACTTTGTAACTGGTGCATTCCGGGCGTGTGGCCTGTGGAATTGTGGTCTCCGGCGTGTAGCCGTTGAGTTTGCGAATGTGTTTTGTACTTTTACTTATTGTAAGGACCTAATGTAAGGCTTAAAGCCTGGGATACGACCACTTTTTAGACGGAACTTTGTCCATTTCTCTTCAGAAATATATATGCACTCATTTATATGTATACTATCCTAAAGGCAATATTTATGTGATCTTTTGTTGAGGCATGCTTGTTATTTCTATATTTATGGTCGTACTTTATACTTGGTATACTCCAGGCCACACTTGTGGAGTTGTGGTCTCCGGCATAGCAGAAGCAGATGATCACA
Organism: Carnegiea gigantea; assembly: GCA_029747015.1. Lineage (NCBI taxonomy): Eukaryota > Viridiplantae > Streptophyta > Magnoliopsida > Caryophyllales > Cactaceae > Carnegiea > Carnegiea gigantea. Next base: position 46,000 of record JAKOGI010002233.1, read on the forward strand.
TCTTCTTCAAGGCTTGTGGGGGTTGAAGCGAGAAAGGGACCATGTACGGACTAGATAGAGAGGGTCCTACGACGTATGAGAGACCAGCCAAGTGCAGACGCAGCAGCGCAGGTACGCCATTGACATACTCCCCTTCATTTGTTGCCCAACTCCAAGATCGATTGCAGATGACAGAAACTGAGCTCCAAACAACCCAATCTGCACTCCAAACCACCCAAGACCGGCTGCATTCGACATAAGAAGAACTGAGGTCTACTAGGGAAGAGTTGGAAGCAACAAAGAAGCACGTTGAAGATCAGCGACTTGCATTTTTAGACCTTAATGCTCGTTTGAAAAGCTTCTCGTCGCTCCTCGGCCACCCCACACATGCGGACAACTCTCAAGAATCCTTGTAGGGCTTGGTACGTACCATTTTGTATGAGCGTAAATAGTTGATACATTGGGTTGTACATATCTGTAATTAGTTTGATAAATTTTTTTGTGTATTTTTCAAATTGTTGTATGAATTAGCTAAATGTGTTCATGAAATTTTAAATGAAATGTACATTTTGGCCTAGTGGCACTTACGTGGTTCAATACTTTTGTATCAATTGTGGCACATAAAGGACTCCAATATAAATAGCAGGTTTTAAGGGCCAAAAACCAATTGATTTTTTTTTTTTTAAAGGCTGCTTAGAGACTGAAATTTAATCTCGGTCTCTGTTTGAGACCGACATTACCCTTTGGTCTCAAAAAATGCGACCCTTTGTTCTCCAACAATCCGGTCTCAGTCAGAGACCGAAGATAAGTACGGTCTCTAGTAGAGACCAAATATTTTGGTCTCTATCAGAGACCGGAATGTTTTGGTCTCTAATGGAGACCGGTCATGTTGGTCTCAAACTGAGACCGAGTGGTTTGGTCTCAAGTAGAGACCAAGTCTGGCCCAGACTCAATTAGAGACCAAATGGCTTTGGTCTCAATGGGGGTTCTCAAGTAGAGACCGAAATGCAAAATTTGGTCTCTAATTTAAAATTGCTACCAAACTTTTGGAGATCGGGCGTATTCGGTCTCTATTCGGTCTCTAAAATTAGGTTGAAACTGAATTTTTTAAGTTTGGAGACCGAAAATTTCGGTCTCTAACCAAGCGCTATCTTGTAGTGTTGTAAAATATATAAAGCCATGGCATTTTTCTTAACCCTTTCTTTCTCATCTTGATTCAACTTTTCTTTTGGCTTGATAACAGTGGAACCATCATTTTTGATCCATGTGGGGGATAAAAGGACCCTTTGTAATAATACCCCAAAGATCAAAGTCAATTGATTCGACATAAGACTTTATCCTATACTTCCAAAGAGAAAAGTCAGTACCATTAAAAATTGGAGGAAAACTAATAAAAGCACTTAATAGACTAGCCATAGGATCCAGCTATTGACGGTTAAGTCTCCAAATTAGAGCACCTGCTCTGATATCAATTGAAGACTCAGATCACCCTAGAGGGAGGTAAATAGATTGATTGAAAAAACTTAAAATCAAAACCAAATGTAAATGCGAAAATTAAATAGAGATAATACGCAATGATATTTTAACGAGGTTGGGCCTCAATCAGGCTTAGGCCCCCGTCTAGAGTTATCCAAGTCTAGGATTCAACTCTCTACTTCTTTCATTAAGATGAATTCTCATAATCTCTCAGAATTACCTAGCTCTAGAGATCCCAAATACTTAAATCAACCTCCTGATTTAAATTATGAACTCACACCAACTCATAAGTTCACTCCTTAATAAAGAATCCTCAATTCACTGACAACTCTTGATCGCAAAATAATACTCAGTATAATAGTTTGTAGTAATTACTCAATGCTGTTTTTTCATTCACTGCCTCTATGTCTTTTTCTTCCTTGGTTTGGGCTACTATTTATAAGTTTCAGCACTTGTCCGCCAAATATAGAAGTCCTGTCCAGGGTATGCTGAAATGGCATTTCAAGCCCTTGATTTCTGCCTATCAGCTTCTGATTTGATTCTCTTACCTTTCTCGCCACGATTTAGGTGGATGTGATACTGCACAATATTTTCTCAAGATATTGTAGGCATGCATTCTAAAATCAAGGGATAATATTGCTTGATTGCATCATATCTTTCCTTGACTGGCTTTCAATTAATCAATCAATTAAAATCATGCCAAATCTCCTAAATTGATTACTCAAAATTTGAAATTCAAATTTTGATTTAGCTAAACAATTTTCATGATGAGTTTCCATTAAATTGGCAAATAATAGTCATACACATATTCTTTCCTTGTGTATCCACATATTCAATTCTTTTATTTTTCATCCAAGGTTTTAATTAATTTTGTTTTCTATCAAAACCGTCTGGCCACTAAGGGAGTTAACAGTAACAAAAGCATGTTGGACTGATCATAGATATTACATATAAAGTAGAATAATTATAAAATTAACTTACTTCATAATTTCATATATAACACTAATTATATTGTTTGTTATTATTAAAATCAATATGTGACTCTTAAAGTCAAGAAAAACTATTTGACCTCACGTCTACGACGTAGACAATGTTCTACTCTACATGACGATCGGTCTATACAAAACTTCCCTCGGGGAGATTATATAAATTAAAGTCAAGATGCACCGGCTCATTCTACTACGAAAACTTTTGTTGTAATATAGCAATCAGATTAAAATAAACCAAATACCGGAAAGTACATGTGCACCGCCCACCTCGGGAAAAATATTTGGGCGGTGATGACAAGCCACTATCAATGATTTACGTCCAAACACCCTTGCAAACCAACTAAATAAAATGTTAAAAAGCAAACAAATAAAAAAGCAAGATAGACATAAGTAAGCCACTACCCGATAATAATTCCACCCTAAAATTACTCACCCAACAATTATTTTTGCCAAATTATTGTACTTAGCGAACCCCACACAATTACATCTTATGAACCAAAAAAGAAAAAAAGCTTAAATTCACTGGAGCCTAAGCATCCGGAAGAGGTTGTCCGTTGCACCGTCATCAATGGCCTGATCACCGGCGGCTGCCGCCTGCACAGTGCAGCTGAGCTTCGCAGGCTGCCTCATTGAGAACTTAGGTAGAGGCAGGCTACTTGGTGGAGGAGAGAGACTGAAAACATCGTTTGTAAGCATTTCAGCCTCGTGGGCCGAGACATCTTCAGATGATGGTGGCTCGGCCTTTGCTGCTGCTGGTTTGGATATGGTAACCCGTTTCAGGTTCGGATTTTTTGGTTTGGTTTTGTTGGTCTGTTTTCTGTTAGGAGGAGGAGAGGGAAGTTGCTGGCTGTTGCGAACGATGTGGAGAGGGAGAGAGTGAAAGATAGGTTTAGCGATGGGGAGAGGGAGAAGAGGGGGCTGGTTTTGATGAATGTTTTTGTGGTGGTGATGAGGGTGAAGTGTTGTTTGATGGTAGAGAAAGTCTGGTGGGAGGGAGAGAGAGGAGGAGAGAGAAAGTGATTCTCTGGGGTTCAAAAATACACCCCCATGCCCATGCATCTTCTCCAACTGTGCCTTTGGATTACTCCCCTGCCTTGAAATGTTTGAAGACCGAGCTATGTCTTGCTGTTGATGATGGTAATGATAAAGAAGATGATTTTGACCTTTTGTTTTCGAGTTTTTAAATTGCTTGTTGGAAGAAGAGAGAGATTTATAAGCGATTTTTGCCTCCATGGATACTAAAAAAACAGCAAACCCCAAAAAAAAAAAAAAACCAATTTTTGTTTGATTTACGAAAACTAGTCTAACAAATATTGCATACGGATGAAAAAAAAGGGGTGAATTGAGTATGATATGAGAAGAATAAACTCCAATTAAATGACAAAATTTTGTATTTGCACAAGAACTTGGAAATTGAGGGATATTTGTTCACAAATAGATAGTTTACAAATAGAAATCAAAAGCTGGATCCAAAATAAATTGGGGAGGCTAGGGGGAGTGATAAAATTGAACTCCGCCCCTAGAAACTAAAGATGAGGCATGTGGTTGGGAAATTTGGCATTCGGGTTGTGAGAAACCCTTGGGCTAGGTCTCATCAAGAGACTCTATTGTGGTGCCTAATGCTCCTTTCATTGGACAAAGGCTTCTTTATATAGACTACAGAGAAGAGCCACACTGGAGGCAAAGACTTCCAAGTGGGAAAAAAATATTAAACATCCAATTTAGGAAAACATATAATACCAGTGGAGACATTAAATCCACATTTCATTATTCACTGTAGCTAATACATTATACATTAGACAGACGGAAAAATAAAACATTTGGTACATGTAATCATTTCTTCATAAATTTTATCTTTAAGGTTGGCTTTACTCCCCGTTGTTTTTAGGGCCCTTGTCAACCAGAAGATGGAATTTTTAACTTGACATTTGATAATTTATTGGAACTACTAATAGGGAAGTACCTTTTAGCAGTAATTTTTATGTAGGTTTAGAGTAATTGAAATCAAACGAAATTAAAAACGGGCTTGCATATACGAAAAACTTAGCATGGAGCTTCTGCGCTTGACGTGTGTGGCTTCCTATGTGAATTTTTGGTTGAATTATCTCGTTCTTATTGATTTATATGAGGATTTAAAATGATTAAAGGGTTATTAATCTACATAAATTTGCCGCGCTTAGTGTGAGTTATCTAGCAAATACAACCCCCTCAATAAAGATGACTACTGAGTATTTTAGAAATATATCTTAAATAAATAGTTTTGATCACATTTCAATGTATATATGATGTTATCTACCTATATAAATATATATGACTTTTTAATGATCTGAAATACTTATGTCAAGTTTTTTCATATTATTAATGGCTAGAATTTATTGTACTATATGTTATTTTTATTGTTTCTCTCACTCATAATTCATTTTTTGAAACTATCTACCAAACTTTCATCTCGGCCCTAATAAATATTAATGTGTTATTAATTACTATAGCAATTAATAGATTCATAAGATGGTTAATATATATACATAATCATTGAATAAGTTTTGAAAGAGAAAATATATATAAGCATTTTGCATTTATAAATGTAAAAATAGTGCATATGCAAAAATTTTAAAATCAATTAATAAAATGAATTCAAATAGTAGCTTTTCTTTTAAAAAATGAATTTAAATAATAAAGAGATATATACAATTATTTTTGAGATAAATACTTAATACTATTGAGATAGGTACCAACACATGTTGATTTGACACTTGTTTTTCTTAAATAAGGTCTTATGCTTAGAGCTTGTAAATAGAGAAAATATGTTATGGGAGAACTCTACCTCTTATTGGGCTAACACTAGTTCGATTCCAATGAAATAGAGGATCAAAGATAAAAAAAAAAAATACTATTAAAATTGGTATATTGTTGTAACTAAAACTTACAATAAGATCACTAATTTATAATTTAGATGAGAATATCTCTATCCATTTTAAAAATTTACATTTTTTTTTCCAATTTAGCTCTTATAGTGCGTTAGGAAAAACAAATTTAACTCAATCATTTTATTGTAATATAACCATGTATAACAACATTTGAACTTCGTTCTCCTTTTTCTTTTGAAACCTTATGCCTTTTTTTTTTTTTTAAATACTGTCGAAGCTATCACTGACCAAAAGTTAATTTTTTTATTATTCTCGTCTTTGACATTGTTTTCTTCTTTGATATATTGTCTTTTTTTTCCCCATTTTCGAGAGTCACTTTATTCTTTTTTTTTCATGGATAGTAATACCTCTTGCAATTTGAGGTGTTATAAGTAGTCTTATTTTTTTGTCCGTAACGTTGATTTGGATAGCATTATCAATTGTTTGTTTTATGAGACATCAACATCAATATGTCGATGTTAAATCTCAATGTAATCTATCATAATGAATAAAACTTTATAGAAAATATTATACAAAATTTACTGATTAGATAGCCTTGGTGTAGGTTGTCTCATGAAACATCGAAGAGGAAGGTTCACAAGCATAATGATCAATTTTCTTGATCGAAATTTGTTTTGCTAGTTTAATTATGTATTCGTTAGATTGTGATCTAGTGTATTTCATCAGACTCTCAATTAGTAGCTTTATATTTTCTATTTCAAAGACAAATGTAACATTTATACAATATGTTAAATAATTATTTTTACAGACTTTGTACATCGGACGCGGTAATGTAAACCTTGTCTGATTAATGTTATGTTGAAGACATTTCTATAATATGTTAAATAATTATTTTTATGAACTTTGTACATGGAATGAGGTAATGTAAACCTTGTTTGATTAATATTATATTGAAATACTGAGTTCTTTCTATTATATTTTGAGTAGGCCAATGAGGTTCTTATGCATATCTTTCTTGAATTGTCATGCATTCATATTTTAAAACCTGACTTATTTGTATTGATTTTTACTCCCCTTAACTTTTCATAAGATAACATATAACATGCAAACACTTCAACCTTCATTTTTGTGATTTTTAAATTAGAAATAATTTAGGGATAAAATAAAGGAATCTTATGAAAGATCACAATAATATAAGAAAAGAAAAAAAATAGAAAAAGCTAAATTTGAAATACTAATGATATTTAATGTTGTGAAAATATGAAATATATGTTCTGAATAAAGAATTTTAATCTAACTTATCTGAATTAGCCATTAGAGTATAAAGAAAAAATTTGTAAGGCCTACTAACTATTAAGTATTTATCTTGCTAAGTTGCTTACTTTTTTCTAGTTTACACTTATTTTGATAATATTTTTTATTTTTCCTTTAATTATTTCTAATTTCAAAATTTTAGTGGTGAAGGGCATTTTTGTAATGCAAGTGTTAAATGTTATTTTGTAAAATGTAGAAGGGAAGTAAAGAATAATACAAATTGTTAGCGATAAAAGTATTAATACATGATAGTTCAAGGGAGTCGGTGTAAAAATATCGTGGAAAAGCATACACAGCCTTTAGTTTATGAATTTTATTTCTTCTGTTAGAAACTAAGTTCCTAAAAACGGGATATTTTCAATGTAATTAATTTGTAAGAAAAAATCTTCTCTATGAATATTTCCTACATACTAACATAACATTATCCTCTTAAGGGTTTATGAATCTTAAATTAGTCATTTAATGTATTTAAAAATGTAGTGACAATCAAATTATTTCTTCTTTGACTGATTCATGTGTTATAAGTAAATCAATTTGCAAGGAATTACCATTTAAACAATCGAACATACAAGATAAAGAATGATGCACTAAGAAGAACTACATGGCACAAGACAACATGTGGCGGTAAGAAATTGAAACATGACAATTAATCATGCAATAACTTCTGCAACTTCTGCACTTATCATAACGAAAATAATAAGACCTTGTAACAAGAAAGGAATATATATATATATATATATATATATATATATATAAGTGGGAAGGCATATTTCGAAGAACATACCAGAATTTGCTCTTGTCATCAGCCGTTTCAAAATTGAGATGGACGACAAGTAGCAACAAATACAAGAAAGTAAAAATCATTTTCTCTAATTTACCGACAAACGCTATGGGTCGACGACTGGCAAGTCCAAGACCGAGGGGACAGTTTTTGGGCGGTAGCCGCCGATCGAACTCTGACCGTTGGATTGGTGGGAGGCGAAATTAAAAACCACAACAAATCTAGTCGTTGATGGTCCTCCTGGGATTCCTTGCAGCTTTGTGTAAAGAAAATGCAAGCTAGCAATCCCAACCACTGATTTCCTTTCCATCTCCTCTTTCTGTCTAATACGCTCTATTTTGGTTTTATTTAATAAAGTGATGATACATATCTTATTATAAGATATTTTTAAATATCTTGTCTTAACTCAAATTAATATATTTTATAATTTAAAATCATCAAATTTTTTATAATTAAAACTATTATGAGTTATAAAGCTTTAATACTCGTCGATTATGCTAATAAATACAGATTGACCTCTTAATTATATCAGCCCCATCCGCAAAGGCATGTAATACGGGTAATTTTATAAATGTGAAAGATTGTGCATAAAATGATAATTTTATACAATTTATAAGTTTTGTCATTCTTTCACTTCTCAATGATATTATTTTTTTTTCTAATTTAATATGTGTAATATATATTTTAAGGAAAAAAAAAGACACTTAAAAAATATCTTGTAACAAGACACTTATTATTTTGCTATTTAATATGCCGGTGGAGCCCGACATCTTCTTCTAAAGCTAGCAGAACCATTGAGTCTTAGTAATGACCTCATGTGTAAGGAACTGATGAGGGCTGCACAAATTTTGTTTATTATATGTCTTCTCTTTTTATTTATTTATTTATGAATTTATTCTTTGTACCCGATTATATGGTTGTCATCATCCCAAAAAAAAAGCAGCACAGGATTGTTAGAAGTAATTTATTATTAATTAGTGTTGTTAAGTGTTAATCCCCATTAATAATGGCTAAAATTGTGAGTGAAAAATATAACATGTGCTAATTAGTACTAATTGATACTGATCAGTGTTAATGATACTGATCAATACTTATAATAAGTTTAAAAGGGCATGTCGTAAGTGTCTTTCCAATAATTTGAAGAAAGGCTTCACATTGTTTAATTTGGTGATATATAAGTGGCTTGCCATTTGCCATTAGAGTTGGGTAATAAGTCGTGTCGGATCGGGTTCGTGTTCGTATCGAACTTAAACGGGTTGAGAATTCCTTAACTTGAACCTAACCCGTTTATTAAACGGATTGAAAAATCTTGACCTGTACCCATTTAATTTTTAAACGAGTTGACCCGCTTAACCCGTTTAAGATAGACAAGTCAAGTTCAGTTGCTTAATTGACTATTTAAGTATTTAATATTTTCAACTAATACGCAATTACAGTGTTAAAAATTAAGTTTACATATCACATTAAATAATTACTCTTTGAAATTTTCCAGATTCGTCATAATTCACAATTTCTAAAAATTTTTATATATTTAATTATCTAATAAAAAGTAAATGGATAAATAAAAAATGAAAAAATGAGTTGATTTATTTAACTTATTTAATTAAACAGGTTAAATAGATACTTTTTCGTGTCGAGAATCTCGACCTGAACCTAACCCATTTAATTAAACGGGTTGAACGTGTCAACCCATTTAATTAAACGAGTCGAAAATTTATACCCAAACCTACTTAACTTCGTGTCAGTTTCGGATCGGTAATCATGTCGGGTCAACTTTTCCTAACTCTATTTGCCATAACTAGTTTAGGTTCTTATGGAGCCTTTTCTATTAGTTTTTGCTTTCTTATATGATTTTCACTATTCATTTCTTTGTATTAATTTATTAGAAGATGATAATATAGTATACTTTGAGGGTATTGGACAATAATAATATCAATTTTGAACTTGAACATTCATGCACAGTACTATTAGCATATTTACTATTTATATGCCAAGACCGAGCTTCAATGTATTTTTATCGATTTAATCAAACAATTTTACAATGGTGTATAATCTATATGTTTAAAATTTAATAATTTTTAAGTGTATACATTTGCATATATTGCATTCACATAACCTATTATAACATTTGTATATAAACAGTAAATCGGCCCATCGTATGATACATAAGAATTCAAATTTAGAGCTGGAAATATTATTATCAAATATCTCTAAAACGCACGACGGTGTCCAAAATTCCTAATTTATTCTACGGAAAACAAAAATTTCTTTGAATTAGTTTAAGGTAAGGGATGAGATATAGAGGGCACTGCACCTTGTCATAGGGGATGGTAGGACTGCAAAGCATGAGATAAAAGATGTCATGATTGAGTAAATCCTAAGGCCTCATGTGCGTAGAACAATGGAAGGAATGCAGAGGGCCACAAAGTATACACATGAGGTCCGACTCCGAAGAGTAACAACTTCCCCATCTACATCAAGCTTTGTGGCAAAAAAGCATAGGTTCATAGTTCTAAGCCTGATGCTTGATCCTATTTTGCTAATGTTAAGCCCCAAATAAAAAAATATTTTGCTAATATTAACATTAAATGTCGACTTGATCAAGTTGAAGGTCGATGTAAGTTGAGAGTCAAGTCATGAGTGTTACTACTCTTGCCCTCATTCTGACCCTACAAGCACCCTCAAATAATCATGTCACACCAGAACCCTCAAACCCTACCTGATTCGATGATTCCAATATATAAATTTTGATTTTTGTACCATAAATCTATAATTTTTTGAACTCCAGTTCCACTAAATAAAATAGTTATTCTTAAATTCTATATATATTCTAATTGACAAACCTTTATATATGATTCAATTCACAAAATCAAGAACTCTACTTAAGTAGCGAATGGTTACCATTTAGCCATACAAAATCATTTAACTCATAATGAAATCAATAACACAACAAAATAAGCACAACAAACATATCAACAAGCTAACAATTTCGGACAAAAATCATTTAATTTCATAGCAGGATAAAAACTCCTACTTAAATTTCTTCTATTATGCAATAAATTTGCCCTAAATTTTTGTTATCCTCAGTCATTAAGAAATTTCTTAACTATAGGATCATAGTAGTGTCCATTCCCAAGATCAAGTCAAAGATTTAAAAATTTAAAGAATTTGGATCAATCATCCAATCTTCTAAGGGTCAAACCAAAGGGTCAAAACCTCACTATCACAATATGCATCTTTTATAATGCCCATTATAACAACATTAGTAAAAATTGATGGGATAGAGCACCTCGACAACACCACATAAAATAGTTGCATGAGGTCTGGCTTAATGCAACGATTTTTCAAACTTGTTGCCATTGCCCAGCTATTGCCACAGTTTATTTTCTTAAAAAAAAAGAGCTTTGAAACACGTTTAAGCCTTTCTCCTCTTTTTCCTTTGTTGGAAAACAAAATTTGAAGCCCTCATCATTCACCCCCTTCTCTCTAAACCATGGCCTCTCCACTAGCCTCGTCACATCTTCGCCGCCACCTTTACCACTGAGGGATGTGACGGAGACTACCGTGGGATGGCTAATAAGGTCGAATTCCTACAAAGTTGTAGGCAGAGGGAAGGAGAGAAGGCGCGAAGGACTGATAAGCGCAGAGGAGTAGAGGCTCAACCTCTGTTCAACCAAGGCATAGCGGTGAGCCATGGTGGTTAGTGAGCGGTAATGATGTGGGCGATAATGCAGAGGAAGAAAGAAGACGAGGCAAATGAAGAAATCAAAGCAAGGTGAGAGGAATTTGAAATTTTGGGTGGTCTAAAGGGTAAATTCCAATTCTACTTTGAGGATTCATCAAATTGAGGTAGGTTAACCCTAATTATTTAGGAGGAGAATAAGGTAGGCTAACCCTTTCAAAGTTTTTGATTATTAGCTACCTATGGAATTTTTTTGGTGTTTAGATGTTTGATTTCTGAAATTTTGGGCGGTCTAACTGCCGAATTCAAGTTTCACCTTGATGATTTCAGCAAATTTAGGTAGGCTGTTGCTTGGTCCTGAAATATCCTATTTGACACCCTTATTTACCAGACTTTTGCGCGTAATAAGTTATAATTCTAGAATTTTTATTTGATTTTTGATTTTTTTTGTAGGAAATAATGTTGATTGAGAAGTTAACAGAAATTAAGTTTATAATGGTGCTAATTGAGAGGACGCTCTGTTTTAGGAGACGATACAAGGTGCCCAAGTGTGATAAAGCAATGAAGGAGAAAGAAAGCAGAGGAAAATTGAAGAGTGCAAATCACGGAGGCCCACCAAAGCTGCCAGTGGCCAAGCCCCCCGTATGGCAAACCCTGCGACATTCAAGAAAGTGAGGGCCACAAGAGCCGGGCCCACAGCCAGACGTGCCCATGACCACATCCTCTGCCTATCCCACCCCCTTTCTCAGCCTACTCCATCGCGAACGCCCGTTGCAACTCCAACCGTCATGGCCCATTTGTCGATTCAAGTACTATTTAAGAAAAGTTTTTGGGTGGTTTTGGGAGGAGCTTTTCGGAGATTTTTAGAGCTAGGTTTTAGGATTTTAGGTTAGTCTCAAAAAATCCCATTAGCAGGAATAAATTAGACTAAGGGCTTGACCTTTTTTTGTAATAAAATATAACTGTAAGCTGTAAGAAATGAGAAGAGTTGTAAGAAATTATAAGGAGATATAAGAATTATAAAGATGCTCTAAAATGATGTTGGAAGCTGTAAGAAGCTGTAATAAATGAAATGCTTTTATCACCTATAGTTTGACTATTTTCATATATTTTCATGTCAAAATTCAAATATGAATGTAATTTTTGTATTATAATTTTAAAATAATATATTATCTCTATAATGGCATATATAATTCATGCTGAAACTCAAATATAATTGACATTATTAAATATTATTTTTATGTTTATAGAAATATTATGTTCATAAATAAATATGAGAAAAAACAAAATGACATGTTGAATGTTATAAAAAAATATGTGAGGAGATGCACGAAGATGCAACAAAATACAAGAGGTTGTAAGAATTTTATTAAAGTTATAACGAGTTGTAAGAAGCTATAAGAAGATGCAAGTTGTTGCTTCATTACAAGAATCCGTGTAAATAGAGACCGAAAACTAAAACAATCTCTAATTAAATTTGGAGATCGAATTCAGAGACTGAAAATGTTGGTATCAAATTGAAATCAATTCATAGACCGAAATTAATATGCTGTCTCCACTTGAGACCAACACAATTTTCAGTCTCATATTTTAGAGACCAAATGAGAATTAGAGACCATCAAAAAAATTTTGGTCTCAGAGTTAGATACTAATTCCAAAATTGGTTTTCATCAGAGACCAAAGAGATTTTTGGTCTCAGATTTAGGAACCAAACTCCTAACATGGTTTTCATTAGAGACCAAAATAAATTTCGGTCTCGAATTTTTTAGACCAAACTTCTAGAAGGGGTTTCACTTAGAGACCAAAAATCCCGGTCTTTAAGTTTGGCAAAAATTCAAGTTTCTTCATTTGCCCGAACGCAGGATTTCTTCTCCTTGCTCTCGCTGCCTTCAATTCGCTCTCAGCCTCTCACTGTCTTCTAGATCTCCTCACCTTGCTCCCCGTTCCATCTCATCTCTTCTGGGCTGTTGCCTGCGGTTCTGCTGTTCTCTTCACTTCCGTCCTCAGCCAGTACGCACCACCAGCGCTGGCGAGAAGGAGTCTCTACTTGCTGCTTCAGACGCCTCAAAAAGCACCAAGGTATTAACACTCATATCCCCTCTTCTGTTGGTTCGTTCTCAACGTAGATTGTGTCTTTGTTTTTCTCTTCAATTTGAGGTCTTGTTTGCTGCCAATTTGTGATTTCGTTTGCTGTTTCTTCCTTCTTATGGGTCTTGTTTGCTATTAATGGCAGTGCCGATTTGAGGTTTCTAGGGTTGCGTGTGGCATTGTTTTTGCCACTAGATCTCTTAATATGTGAATGCAACTGGGTTTGGCTTCGTTGGTGAGGGATTTGCTAGCAGTTGAACTCTTTCATGAGTATGCACACCGTGTGTTTGTAAAAATGCCTAAGCGACGAGGTTTTGGAAGGTTAAGAAGGCATGTCACAACTGCTAGAAATGTATGCGAGAAGTTTATCTTAACATAAGTTCGAATTATGTAGACAATCCAGTGGAACCAGACAGTGATTTCACATAGTATATCTGTATTTTTTCCCAAATGGTGATGTTTTTCACATGTCCCAAGTCTTAAAAGCACCATTGCTTCTAGTTCTACTCTTAACTTGATGTACTTTTGCTGGAAGGCCATGCTTTGTTTTACTTAGGCTACAACATGATAAATGATGTCATACTGTCAGACCTGTTTTTAACTTCATTCATTATTATACGAGTGACATTGTGAGGTCATATGCTGGTTGCTGGAGCGGCTGTGACCTTTGAAGTGCAAAGAAGTGCAAAGTCATAAGCACAAAAGGAGGAAAAACAGAACCAAGAACTGGAGGTAATGTAAAGAATCACTGCCTTGAAGTCATTCTTGATGTCAATGTTGTTTGCATCAGTTATCATTTCATATGATTCAGAACTTAATTTTTGTAAAACTTGTCGAGAGCTACAAATTTAACCACTACTTCGGTTATTAAAACACTTTTTATAGCATAGGGAAGTAGGGATCGATCCACGAGGAAGGATTGTTGTAAAGAGGCTAGCTTAATCCTAAATGATTTTACTAATCCAATTTCATAGGTTTAATTTTAATAATTCTAGAATAATTAAAATCTAATGGATAAAAATCTGGAAAAATGCCCAATGATGCTCCTAAATAATATAGATCATATTCTGGAAATAAAATAGTAAAAAGATTCCCTAAATAATTTATAAAAATAAAATCAGAATAATAACTGAAATTCTAATTAAAATTCAAAACAGCAATTAATAATTAGAGAAATAAATATTAAAATTATCAAACAGTAACCTAAAATATTATACTTCAGGTCTACGAGCTTATAAACTCTAAATTGTATCTACTTTATTTCAGAAAAATCAGATCAGAAAATTAGCACAGAATATTTAGCAGAATAATAAATCTAAATTAGAAATAAAATAATCAGCATAAATATAAATACGAAAATAATCAAGAAAATTACCCTAATTCTAGGACACAATTTTCTGGACTTAAAAATACCTAATAGTCGTGAATTAAAATTAAAAATCGAAATTTTCAGAATTAATCACCTAAAAACCTGCACATATCACTTTCACAAAATAATTCTGAAAAATTATCAAATAACTTCCAAAAATCACGAAATTAAATATGGGCAGACTAGGACACTCTATAAACCCTAGGAACTTATAAAAATCGAAAAAGAACAAGAATAACTATTTTAGTCTAATTTCTAAGAAACCGGTAATTAGATACTAAAACTGAATATAAATCAATCTAAAATTATAACCACTCTAAAAATCAAAATCTAAGCTATCTAAAATTACCTAGACACTCCTAAAAGACTATACTTTTGGGGGGGTCGATTGAAATTATATTGAAGCTAATAAAAATAAAACAAAAATTAACAAACTAATCAAATTAACTTTAAGCAACAAATAATGATCAAAAGTTATCAAATTTATGAAGAATACTTAGTATAATCTCAATCCACCATGCAAATTAATATTTATCATCAACACACAAGTTAATTTCATTCATGAGTTAAACTGTAGAAGACATCCACCAGCGGTTCTTCCCCGTTTTTCCTTAGATTCTAGTTTACTTAGGTCCAGCCCTAATATAAACCCTACTAGTTTTGATAACCCTCACACCAGCGCAAGAATTTAATCAAACTAGAGCATTAAGAATTAGAAAAACATTATTTAACACTTTGTAATCAATTTACCAGCAAATCGATTTAACAAAGATCTAAAGCGATTACCTAATTAAAAGAGATGGATTTGAGCCATCCATGATTAATTAGGGTGATACCTAAGCCTAAAAGATTATAATTTTTACGTATTATAATCTTTTAAACTATCAATCGAAATTGTATTTAATCAACTAGCATACATTCTAATCGATTCAACACAGATTTCATAAATGATGAACGCTAAGCGCTAAAGAATCATGAATAGAAATCAACTAGGCATTAAAGCACAAAACTTGTTTCAAAATAATTAATTTAGCATGGTTTCAAGAAGATTATACTAAGCATAGGGAAATTACTCACACATATTAAAAAAAAAATTACACAATTCATCCAAATACTTCATGTTTAATAAATAACTAAACACAAAATAAAAAAAACAAAGCAAAAATAAAAAGAAACAAGAACAATACTACTTTGCTTGGTGGAAGATGATGATGTTGTTAGAAGATGATGATGAATGGTGATGAAAGGGGCGTGATGGAGGGGATGTAAGATGATGGTGAGTGAGGTTATGGCTAGGCGTTGGATGTGCGTGGAGGAGGAAGAAGATGGGGCTGCGTGGTCTATGGAGAGGGATGATGATGGGTGTTAGGTGAGATGGAAGAAGGGTTAGGCATGTGATGGGGTATGAAGAAGAAGGATTGAGTATGGGGGATGAGAAGGGGTGGCAGCCGTGGGATATGGTGAAGAGTTGAGAGATGATTAATGTGATGGTGATGGTGATATATATAGGGAGGAAAGGAGGGGGATTAGGGTTAGTAATTAGGGTTTTCTTCTTCCTTAGATTTCTTCTCCTCCAAGACTTTTGTTTTCTTCCAACTCTTGAAACCCTAGCCCAATTAAATAATTATGGAAATAATATCTTCCATAAATTATTTATTGGACCGTCTTTTCAGCAAATCGTGTAAAATCAGAGTTTCGACGTCTTGTCTTCTCATTTTTATTTTATTAATGCCTAACCTGGAAAATATATAAAATAAAGTAAATTAGATGCAATAATGTGTAACATACAGTCAAAATAATTAATAAAACGATGCATGATTTTTGGCTTAACAAATTCCCCCACACTTAGACTTTGGACGTCCTCGTGCAAAGAAATCTTAGACTCGACCTAAAACTTATCCTTCTTTTTCTTATAAAATCATGCATATTTATGATATTCATACTAGGTCAGGGCTTGCTTAAGAAAAATAATGTTATTGAATCAAGTAGTCACTCCTTCAATAAGTGAATACCTATTAGACATCCAACTATCCTTAGAGAGTTTATTCATCAACCTCACAACATTTTCATAATGAAGTAATAAGATCAATAATTATCCATTTCTTTTTTGATTATGCATATACCAATTAAGAGGTCGAGAAAGAATTTAAGATGAAAAAATTTAGGCATGGTCAGCTATAGAGACAATTGAACTAGGTAGAATAGCTTTATTAAATTTTGTCCTAAACTTGCCTTGTATTTATTTTCCTCTTCTTCTTTTGTTCAAACTCCACTTGCGCACATATTCGAGGCCCATATAGGGTCTTAGAAATTAAACACTTCCTGTCTCCCACTCACCCGAATAAAGGTGCTGGAGCAAATAATTCATTCTCATCTTATTATTTCTTCATTTTATTGGCTCACTAGTATGGGAAGCAAGCTTTCCAGTGGCAGTATTGCCTCAAAGGGTAGTACCCAGTAGCGCATGCCTCAAAGGAGTACTTGTCATTCCCAATTTTGACTATCTCTTTTTCTTTCTTTCTTTGTGTAAAAAATAGACAAGTAAAATCACAATTTTAATGAATTATTCAACTAATTCAATAGTCTAGGAGATGAGCCAGGTCATTTGATTACCTTTGAATCGGATATATTACATGACCAAATAAGATGGATAATCAAGAGAGTTACTCATTAAAAAGATGTATGAGGATCAACTCAAACTTCTCTAAAGGATAACTATTATGCCTAGAAGTCTTCACTTATGAAAGAACAAACTGCAAAATAGCTAATAAATAAAATTGTTTTCTAAACAAGCAAGTCTAGTATAAACTCACATCATGCATTATTTATAAGAAAAGAATTTTTTTTTTAAGAATAAAAACTGCAGGAATTAAATGCAGGATGCAACCCCCACACTTAATTCATGCATTGTCCCTAATACATGCAAACAGATAGAAATAATGAAAAATAAAAGCAAAATTAAATAGGTACTTCCCTAAAAACATTGAATTACCTCCCAACCAGCGCCTTTGTTTATAGTCGTTGGCTCGACTTCATGAAGCTCCTGCATTTTCTAGTTGGATCTCTTCCAATAATTCAGCATTAATCTGGTAACACACTTTTTGAAGCTCAGCATTATCGAGACTCTTAGTAAATACAGTCAAAAATTCATCTTCGTTGGATAAATCATGAATATTTTGGGGCAACTCATCAATAACATCAAGTGCATATACGTAATTCACATTAGCAGGGAATCTCATGGCATCAAAAATATTAAATTTAACCACTTCACCATCAAATTCCATAGTTAATGTTCCTTCATGTACATCAATTTTAGTCCTAGTTGTTTTTAAAAATGGCCTGCCAAGCAAGATGGGAATATCATGACAAACATCACCCATGTTCATCACATAAAAATCAGCAGGAAGCACAAGTTCATTCACTTGGACTAAGACATCCTCTAATAGTCCATCTGGGTAAGTACAACTCCTATCAGCTAACTGAAGCATTACGCCAGTTTTCTTTAATTCTCCTAGGTTCAGTTTGTCATAAACAGACCTAGGCATAACATTGATGGAGGCACCCAAATCAAGCATAGTTTTATCAAAGCAAAGGTTTCCTATTTTGCAAGGAATAGAAAACACACCAGGATCTTGACACTTCGGGGGGAGTTTTCTTTTAAAAACAGCAGACACATTTTCCCCCACACTTATCTTCTCATTACTAATGAGCTTCGTCTTAGCAGTGCATAATTCTTTTAAGAACTTAGCATACTGAGGCACCTGTTTAATGGCATCAAGGGGAGGTATGTTAATTTTTACCTTCCTTAATGTCTCTAAGATCTCTTGGTTAGCCTCACTTACCTTAGATGCAGGGCTTTTAAATCTACTAGGGAAAGGTGGGATTGGCTTG
Organism: Carnegiea gigantea; assembly: GCA_029747015.1. NCBI lineage: Eukaryota > Viridiplantae > Streptophyta > Magnoliopsida > Caryophyllales > Cactaceae > Carnegiea > Carnegiea gigantea. The sequence continues at coordinate 64,436 of JAKOGI010002233.1, forward strand.
TAAGGTTCTTTTTTCTTTTCTCCTAATTCCTTAGTAGTTTGATTAGACTCTGTATCTAATTCTGGTTCATCCCTTTTAATTTCTTCATCAGGTTCTAATTCTCTACTTTTCTTAGGTTCTTTTAACTCTTTTCCATTCCTAAGTGTTATGGCACTAACATTCTCCTTAGGGTTAGGGTAAGGCTGAGATGGTAACCTATTTTGTATTTGAGCTTGCAGGTTGCTAACTATGATATCAGTTGCAGTCTGTTTCTCTTGAACCTGCTTAAGAGTTGTCTCCAAAATTTGGAACCTATCATCCATCTTCTTGAAGACTTGTTCCAGTAGAAAGTTGGTCCTATCCTGGTTAGAAGGTTGATGAGAGGGTTGGTCAACACCAGGTGGATTAGGCTTAGGGCCATATGTAAGGTTAAGGTAGTCTCTCTATCCTTCATTATAAGTATTCGAATAGGGATCATACCTCCTTTGATTTTGGTTAGAGTAAAGAGCATTAACATTACCTTCTTGTAGAGTGGGACATGTATTAGTAAAATGCCCCTCTAGACAACAAATACCACATATTACTGCTTTTTGAAATCCCCCAGTAACAATCTTATTTAACATAGCAGTAATGTGAGATAACTGATTCTCTAGAGATGAACTAGAACCTATCTCATTTACCCTTTTGACTTGTGAGTCCCTAGTACCAAATTGCTGAGTATTTTGGGCCATTAAATTAAATAGATTTCTAGCGTCAGCTGGGGTTTTATTAACCAGAGCCCCCCCACTAGCAGCATCAACCATATTGCGGTCCATAGGAAGTAAACCCTCATAAAAATATTGAATCAATAGTTGTTCAGTTATTCGATGTTGGGGGCAACTGGCACATAACTTATTAAATCTTTCCCAGTACTCACAAAAAGTTACTCCATTCATTTGTTTGATTCCACATATATCTTTCCTAATAGATCCAATACGGGATGCAGGAAAAAACTTTTCTAGAAACGATTTATGCAATGCAGTCCATGTAGAAAAAGATCCAGCAGGCATATAATATAACCAGTCCTTAGCATTACCAAGCGAAGAAAAAGGAAAGGCCCTTATTCTAATTTGATCCTCAAAAATGCCTTCAGGTACCATAGCAGAACAGGTAATGAGGAATTCACTAATGTGTCTATAGGGGTCCTCTCCAGCTAACCGATGAAACTTAGGTAATAAATTAATAAATCCTGAGTTTAATTTCAAAGGTTTATCTAAAACAGCATAAGTGATGGACATTGGTTGGGTTTCTAAGTTAGGGGCAGCAAGTTCTCGAAGAGTAGACATGCTTACCTCTTTAATCCTAAAACTTACTGGGTTAGGCTGACTCTCTTTGTTTTCAGTTTTCAATGCTTGTTCCTTGTTCTCTCCAATTTCCTTACCACTCCTTAATTTCATACACTTCGGGAAATCTAAAAAAAAATATATATATAAATAAATTAATAGGTTTAGAATACTAGAATTAAAACAAAACAAAATAAAAAGTAGCAAATCAAATAGAAGTAAACTAGCAATTTAATTTTCTTTCCCCGGCAACGGCGCCAAAATTTGTAAAGCTTGTCGAGAGCTACAAATTTAATCACTACTTCGGTTATTAAAACACTTTTTATAGCATAGGGAAGTAGGGATCGATCCACGAGAAAGGATTGTTGTAAAGAGGCTAGCTTAATCCTAAATGATTTTACTAATCCAATTTAATAGGTTTAATCTTAATAATTCTAGAATAATTAAAATCTAATGGATAAAAATCTGGAAAAATGCCCAATGATGCTCCTAAATATTAAAGATCATATTCTGGAAATAAAATAGTAAAAAGATTCCCTAAATAATTTAAAAAAATAAAATCAGAATAATAACTGAAATTCTAATTAAAATTCAAAACAGCAATTAATAATCAGAGAAATAAATATTAAAATTATCAAACAGTAACCTAAAATATTATACTTCAGGTCTACGAGCTTATAAACTCTAAATTGTATCTACTTTATTTCAGAAAAATCAGATCAGAAAATTAGCACAGAATATTCAGCAGAATAATAAATCTAAATTAGAAATAAAATAATCAGCATAAATATAAATACGAAAATAATCAAGAAAATTACCCTAATTCTAGGACACAATTTTCTGGACTTAACAATACCTAATAGTCGTGAATTAAAATTAAAAATCGAAATTTTCATAATTAATCACCTAAAAACCTACACATATCACTTTCACAAAATAATTCTGAAAAATTATCAAATAACTTCCAAAAATCACGAAATTAAATATGGGCAGACTAGGACACTCTATAAACCCTAGGAACTTATAAAAATCGAAAAATAACAAGAATAACTATTTTTAGTCTAATTTCTAAGAAACCGGTAATTAGATACTAAAACTGAATATAAATCAATCTAAAATTATAACCACTCTAAAAATCAAAATCTAAGCTATCTAAAATTACCTAGACACTCCTAAAAGATTATACTTTTGGGGGGGGTCGATTGAAATTATATTGAAGCTAATAAAAATAAAACAAAAATTAACAAACTAATCAAATTAACTTTAAGCAACAAATAATGATCAAAAGTTATCAAATTTATGAAGGATACTTAGTATAATCTCAATCCACCATGCAAATTAATATTTATCATCAACACACAAGTTAATTTCATTCATGAGTTAAACTGTAGAAGACATCCACCAGCGGTTCTTCCCCGTTTTTCCTTAGATTCTAGTTTACTTAGGTCCAACCCTAATATAAACCTTACCAGTTTTGATAACCGTCACACCAGCGCAAGACTTGAATCAAACTAGAGCATTAAGAATTAGAAAAACATCATTTAACACTTTGTAACCAATTTACCAGCAAATCGATTTAACAAAGATCTAAAGCGATTACCTAATTAAAAGAGATGGGTTTGAGCCATCCATGATTAATTAGGATGATACCTAGGCCTAAAAGATTATAACTTTTACGTATTATAATCTTCTAAACTATCAATCGAAATTGTATTTAATCAACTAGCATGCATTCTAATCGATTCAACACAAATTTCATAAACGATGAACGCTAAGCGCTAAAGAATCATGAATAGAAATCAACTAGGCATTAAAGCACAAAACTTGTTTCAAAATAATTAATTTAGCATGGCTTCAAGAAGATTATACTAAGCGTAGGGAAATTACTCACACATATTAAAAAAAAAATTACACAATTCATCCAAGTACTTCATGTTTAATAAATAACTAAACACAAAATAAAAAAAACAAAGCAAAAATAAAAAGAAACAAGAACAATACTACTTTGCTTGGTGGAAGATGATGATGTTGTTAGAAGATGATGATGAATGATGATGAAAGGGGCGTGATAGAGGGGATGTAAGATGATGGTGAGTGAGGTTATGGCTAGGTGTTGTATGTGCGTGGAGGAGGAAGAAGATGGGGCTGCATGGTCTATGGAGAGGGATGATGATGGGTGTTAGGTGAGATGGAAGAAGGGTTAGGCATGTGATGGGGTATGAAGAAGAAGGATTGAGTATGGGGGATGAGAAGGGGTGGCAGCCATGGGATATGGTGAAGAGTTGAGAGATGATTAATGTGATGGTGATGGTGATATATATAGGGAGGAAAGGAGGGGGATTAGGGTTAGTAATTAGGATTTTCTTCTTCCTTAGATTTCTTCCCCTCCAAGACTTCTTGTTTTCTTCCAACTCTTGAAACCCTAGCCTAATTAAATAATTATGGAAATAATATCTTCCATAAATTATTTATTGGACCGTCTTTTCAGTAAATCATGTAAAATCAGAGTTTCAACGTCTTGTCTTCTCATTTTTATTTTATTAATGCCTAACCTGAAAAATATATAAAATAAAGTAAATTAGATGCAATAATGTGTAACATACAGTCAAAATAATTAATAAAACGATGCATGATTTTTGGCTTAACAGTTTTGGATGCCATATAGCAGTTGTGTGGTATGCTATATGGCTTGAGCTTCATTAAGAGCTTTTATAAATGAGGGTAATGTTTAACAGGTGATGGTTGCTAGAAAATCTAAAATTTATCTCTTGACCATTTTATCAATTTTCTTAGCTACCAAAATTAGTTACAGATGTAAAACTGCCAAGTTGTAAATACCATCCCCAAAACTACAAAGGAAGATTCGTATTCTAATATGTACTACTTGGACCTGATACTGTTGGACATTCCATGCCCTTTGTGGCATGTGATCTAATTCATCAAAACAAGTGATCTTAATATACCAGTATGTTACTAAACGAAAACAGTATCAACTATTTGTGCAATTTTCGATTAGAAAAAGGAGCACAGAACGATTGAAAAGAGGAAAGAATGAAGCGTGTTAGAAGACAATCAAGAACATCAATTGGTAAAACAAATGATTTGAGGTACAATCCCCTGCTGAAGTGTGAATGAACTCTTACCAAGTAGTTAACAATTATCTGCGAATAGCAACGATATGCACAAGTCAAGGGATATACCAAAACTCATGCCATCCGAGAATAGCATAGCAAATTAGTCTATTACAAAGCATATGTCCTATGAGATACAGACAAGAGATAAAGTATTAGCATTGTCAGTCCATTTGAGTCTTACCTTGAAATAGGGGGTTTGGTGGGCATCTTATTCACTATTACAGAAGAAACATAGTTTACATTGTATAAGTACCCCTTTTCGTAATATTGAAATTAGTACAAATTCACAATAACCAAATTAAATAAAATCTAATTATGATAGTTAGTGCAGTTGAATTGAGATACAAAGTAATTATTCTTACTAGTTACCTCTGTATGTTGTTTACTTAACTTATCAAGCAAGAACTACATTAGATATATGTAATTGCATTCATTACATGGTTCTGAATAGTATTAACATGATTGGCTAGTAATATGTACAGTTCCTCATGAGACAATGGATCCAAGTCGGAAGTGGATGTATAATAGAATAGAGGGGAAGTATCTAAGCAAGGTATTCGTTCAGAAAGTGGATGAGTTTATTAAGTTTGCTTGTGCACAAGAAGAGTTTCAGAGGTGCCAAAAACTGAAGTGCCCTTGCGTGAAGTGCCGCTATGTACCATACCTTGATATAGACACGATCAAGTTACATTTGTACCAGTGAGGGTTTCGTCCAAACTATTACAGGTGGGTGTATCATGGTGAAACATTCCTTGAAGATGATGGAGCTGCAACTTCCTCATCTAATGCACAAGTAATACCCAACCCTATGAGGGATATGGTGATGGATGCCCACGCACCTGCATCATCCGCATTATTGCAAGAGCTGCCATGCAATGAGGAGCATGAACCAATTCTAGAGGCAAAAAGATTCCTTGAACTCCTCAAGGCAGTAGAGAGACCATTGTACGAGGGATGTGAAATGTCACTACTTAAAGCTGTTGCACGGCTTACCAATCTAAAATGTGAACATAATCTGCCCCATCGAATGGTTGATGGTATTGCATCCTTTATGAAGGAGATATGCCCAAGTAACAATGACATGGTGGGCAATTACTATGAGATTAAGAAGTTACTTATAGGTCTTGAACTTCCACATCGTAAAATAGATGTTTACCCCAATGGTTGCCTGTTATTTTGGAAGGAAGCAGATGGCCTGGATAGATGCTCTTTTTGTGATGAAGGAAGATACTTGAGGACGAGCAAAGAAGGAAAGCAAATCCTGAGGAAGCAACTAATATATTTCCCCATTGGACCTCGACTATAGCGTTTTTATGCAACAACAAAAACTGCTGAGATCGGATAGCGAGGCATGAAAACATCTAGACGCTTCCTATCCTTTGTTTGCTGCCGAACCATGTAATGTAAGGCTAGGCTTGTGCACTGATGGCTTCTCACCATTTGGCCATTATGGTCAAACATATTCATGCTGGCCAGTGATTGTGACCCCTTATAATTTGCCCCGATGGATGTGTAAGAAAAGATAGTTCATATTCATTACTCTCCTCATTCCTATCCAAAGAATCCAAAAGGAAATCTGGATATATATATGCCACCTCTTATTGAAGAATTTGTGCAATTGTGGAATGAAAGAATACTGACATATGATGTGTCCCTGAGGCAAAATTTCTTAATGAAAGTTGCCATTCTTTGGACTGTGAGTGACTTCCCCGCTTATAGCATGTCTTTGGCTTGATAACTGCTAGAATATTAGCGTGTCCCTATTGTATGGAACACACAAAAGCATTCAGGCTAGCTCATAGGAACAAGCAATCCTGATTTCACTGTCATCACCAATTTCTCCCAAAGGATTATGGATTTCGACGTAATAAATCTGCATTTTACAAAAACAGGGAGGACCATTCTGAACCTTCTCATATATTGACCGGGGAGCTGGTTTAGAGTCGTGTGTCTTCGCTCCCAACGGCAGCAGATCACAAGGGAAAAGTAGATGGCTACGGACAGTCTCACATTGGACAAGACGTAGCATATTTTGGGATCTCCCTTATTGGAACAAGCTATTAATACGGCACAACCTTGATGTCATGCACATTGAAAAAAAATGTTTTCGAACAAATAATTAACACTGTGATGAATGTAAAGGATAAAGCAAAAGATGACCTCAGCGCGAGGAAGGACATGCTTGCTCATTGTAAACATAGGAGACTTAATGTCCGCATTGTTGAAACTGGTGAAGGAAGCCGGTGATAAGTTATGCCACAAGCTCCATATGTTTATAGAAGGAGCACAGAAAGGTGGTGTGTGAATGGATCCGTAAATTGAAATTCCCAGATAGTTATGCCTCGAACTTGAGTAGGTGTGTGGATGTGAGAAATGCTTCACTGCATAACCTGAAAAGCCATGATTGTCATGTTTTCATGCAGCGTTTGTTGCCTCTGGCCTTCAGAGATCTCTTACCCACCAATGTTTGGAATGTGCTGACTGAGCTTAGCTAGTTCTTTCGAGATTTGTGTTCCTCCAAGTTGCATGTTAATGACATAGTCCGCTTGGAGAATAACATTGCAGAAATATTATGTAAGTTGGAATGAGTTTTTTTCCCTACATTCTTCAATGTAATGAAGCATCTACTTGTCCACTTACCTACTGAACTGAAACTTGGAGGCCCAGTTCAATATTGATGAATGTATGACTATGAAAGGTATGATATGATTCATGAAAATCATGTCTCAAGTTGCGTACACAAATGACGTTTCAATTTATTGGATTACAGGTTTCTTCATCATTTAAAGGAGAAAGTAGGTAATAAAGCACATGTTGAGCCTTCAATTTGCTGCGTACTTAATGGAAGAGACAACGAACTTCATTGTAAATTATTTTGATGATAGTGTTGATTTTAGGGCACAGGATTTGCCTAGAAATGTGATGAACATTGACTAGGACAAATCTGATGCTAATCTTCCGGACATTTTCTCCCGTAACGTTAGATATGCCCCGAATAAGGGCAGTGTGCGGTTCTTGGATCATTTGGATCATCGATTGGGGCATGCATATATGCTATCGAATTGTGGGTTGGTAGGAGAATATGAATGGTAAGTTTCTGTATTACATATGGAGGAAAATGTACATACATTAAACACAACTATATAGTGTTCTCCTTACATTGTTTAGGATCTTTGAGGTCGAGATGGTCCAATAAAACCCTCATGTTAGGGTCAAGGATGTATGGGCAAAGTTTGAGGAAAGATTTCCAGAATGGTTCAAAGCATATGTACGTATTTCCACAATGTGTTTTCCTTACATTGAGGAAGTATTTTTGTAGTTTTACGATAATGACCTCATATTTGACCATTTATGGTTATGACGGCCATGTAGGTCTTACACTCCAACGTCAACAACGATATCCTAAGAGCACTTGCATATGGCCTAAAAGGCATGTTCGTCGTTGGGATTATTATTACGTCAATGGCTTCAACTTCCATACATATGAATATGGGAAAAGCAAGTCAACAATGAATTATGGTGTCTGCGTGAAAGGAACAGATGGAAAGGAATATTATGGCATTTTTCAGGATATAATTGAGTTGTACCATGTTGAGGATATTCGTCCATATAAGACGATCTTGTCTAAGTGTGATTGGTATGACTGCATTAATGGTGTTGTTGTCCATGATACATACAAATTAGTTGATGTCAATCACACGAAGAGATATCCCAAGTATGATCAATTTGTCTTTGCAAGTCAAGTCACCTAAGTTTGCTTTATGCCTTATCCTATGAAAGACAATAGTAAAAAGGTTTGGTGGGCAGTGTTGAAAATGAAACCAAGGTCAATAATAGATGCCCCCGAAGAGGATACACCATTCCAAATAGGTGAAAATGATAACCCGCCAAATTTAGGAGATATTGACATAGACGATGATGTTCATATCGTTCAAGAAGAGGAAAATCACATAGATGACAATGTGGACGAGGAGGTTGACGCCATCGATGGCAGATATGGAGAGGATTGGCATGAGGGGTTACTAGAAGAAGACGATGATAATGTTTATGAGGATGATGATGACTACTTCACCGATTCAATGTTTATGTAGTGCACGTTGATGACTAATTTATGTGCGGCTTGTGTTTTTATGAGTTGGAACTTGTATTGAGCATTTTAAATGTATACAAACTTTTATTGCAGTTTCTCCCCGTATTTGTTATGTTATTTGAATAATATGTTTTCATATCGGAGCGCGTATTGCTTGGTCCTCAAATGTATTCATGCATTTTGTCACCTTTATAGTACAATATCCAACATTGCTAAGTGTATCATATTTAGTGTCATTTGGCATACAATCTTCTAATTTAAATGCATGCACTCATCTAACTGATTTACCTAACATTGTGCAGGAGTAGATACGCATGGATGGTTCGAGTAGATCCATTGCCCAGTACGACTCTTAGGAGACGCAACCTCCGGAGATTCCATTGGAGAGCCCTAGAACGCTATTGACAGGGGTACGACTTGTGTCTAACACTGATATGTGGTAGGTGTCATTCACTTTCAAAATCCACGAACCAGTGTCGTACTACGTTTTCATCTAATTTGTGAGCAATGTTCTATCGTAGGTTTGGTTATTGAGATGTCACACGAGCCATCTCCGAGACCATTCGAACTTACTACAAGGACGCCTCCACGTGTTGGAGAGACGCCCCTGAGGATCACAAGCAGTTTTGATGGAATTGTTTTAAAGTAAACGCTTTAAGCTTTACAATATGGTATGTTGGTTGGTATACTAGCATTGATTTAGGTATATCATACCAACATTGATTTAAGTTGCATAAGTATTGATAGATAAATTGATTTAGGTATATCATAAGCCTTAAACATCAATTATATCACTTAAATTCATCAAACATGCATGTGACATCAACATTGATCCTGTTTTCTTAATTTTTGGGATGTAAATCCCAATACTCTGGATGTGTGTTCCGTTGAGAAGTATACTTGGTGTACTCTGGGCATGTGGCCCGTTGAGCATACAAATGTCTTTTATACTTTTATTTATTATAGGGAAGTAATGTATCGCTTTAACACTGGGATATGGTCAATTTTTAGGCGAAACTCTATCCGTTTCTTTCTAAAAATATATACATATACACACACAGAGACCCCCGACACACGCAGAGATATATATAGATACATGCACAAACCCCCCCACACAGATCTCTCTCTCTCTCTCTCTCTCTCTCTCTCTCTCTCTCTCTCTCTCTCGTAATATATATATATATATATATATATATATATATATATATATATATATATATATATATATATATATATGTATGAATCTCATTATCACCATCCGTGACGCTGTTATTAGCAGGTTAGGACTTGCTTACACCTTTAACTATGCATGCACCTAAGCGTACACTTTATATCATTATGTGAAAGCTTGATGTATACTTGGTGGTGTGTGAATGTAAACCCCAATGATCCGGATGTGTGATATGTTGAGATGTATATTTGGTGTACTTCGGGCGTGTGGCCCGTTGAGCGTGCAAATGTCTTTTGTAGTGGTATTTATTCCTTTTACGATAATGTATGGCTTAAAGCCTGGGATATGTTTCATGTTTAGGCAGAACTCTGTCCGTTTCTTTCCAGAAATATAACTGCAGAATGTCTTTTGTGCTAATTTAAGTGGGAATTGAAGGCATGAAAATAGCTGGAGAATCAATGAATGAGGAAGCTAAGAGATGAGAGAGAGGGGCAGAAGGTGAATGTTGATTTGAGGTTCTGGAAATTAAACCAGAGGGGGCTTAATGAGGGCTGGTGGTAGCTACGGAGTTCTTATTTGAGGTGAGAATGATTTATTTGTTTAGTTATTCTTAATTATAATCACCTATCTTTCCATTACATTAAATATATATGTCTTTGAAGCAATCTTTTAGCCAATAAGTGTCTTATCTCTTTTTTTTTTTTTTTGTGTGTGTGTATCTGTTACAGAAAGGTCTATGTATGTAACTGGAATTAGAACTGACATGTTACATGATAACCCGTGTGTTTTATCTGTATTATGTTTAAAACATAACCACTTATTATGAGTTTTGTTGTAAATTAACATGACCACTTATGACCGCTTATGAGTTTTGTTGTAAATTTTTTTCTATTCTTTGGAATTTTACGTGCAGGAACGATTCACATGGGATCCCGAGCATGAGGCACTAGTCAGAAGAGAATGGCAACAAAAGGTGCGTGTAAGGGTGAAAGATATAGTGAACAAGGCAGGGAAGGATCCTTCAGAGAAGATAATTCTTTGTATAACGGATGATCTTTGCGCATTATTGAAGAACAAGAGGGAAACTGATGAGGACTTCAAGAAACGATATGAGCGGAACAGGAAGAACAAGACAGAGGGGCTGAAGGCTAAGATTGGGCACAGTCAAGGGTTAATATCAGCTATAATGTCGCTAATGTAGAGAGATATATGTTTATAAGATAGATGAAGCAATTGGGAATAAGACCTTCGGCTGCTGAGTTGTTTGCTACCATTTATTCAAAAGTTGATGAGAATGGTCAGCGGATTTGGTGCGATGCTCATGCACAGAGTGTTTATGTAAGCATTGTAGCAATACTTCGGTTTAAAGTTTGACGATCGAAATCTGTACATAAGCTTCTTATTTGACTTTTTCTATTCATTCTGATGATGCAGGAAAAATATGAGCAACTGAAAGCAAGGACTGATGTGCAAGTCGGTTCAGCAGCAGATGATCACCTGCTCTTTAAGGCTTGTGGTGGTTGGAGTGAGAAGGGCACTATATACAGACTTGGAAGAGAGGGTCCTGCCATGTTTGAGAGACCGACCATGTCTAGGCGTAGTAGCTATAGCACTTCATCGGCATATTCCTCTCCGATAGTTACCCAACTCCAGGATCAATTGCAAACGACACAAAATGAGTTGCAGACGACCCAAGCTCGACTACATTCGACAGAGGAGGGGTTGAGGAGTACTAGGGAGGAGTTGAGTAGTACTAGGGAGGAGTTGGAAGCTACGAGGAAGTAGCTGGATGAGCAAAGAATTGGACTGCTGGAGCTTAATGCTCAGTTTGATGGCTTCTCGGCGCTCCTTGGCCACCCCACCTTTGCGGACAACTCCCAGGCATACTCATAGATTTAGGTATGTATGGTTGTACCCCTTAGCTTAGTTGGATGCATAATTGTAATTGCTTGAACACTTGAATGTGGAACATTGGTCTTGGGACTTCATGTATGCAGGATAACCATTTTACGCGGTGTTGCGGAAATTGTTAGACATTGAACTGTTGTATGCGGTAGTTGTATTTTTGGAATGCAAAACTGCAGAAATTTTAGTGTAATTTGGGATTTGTGATGCCAAATGTGTAGCACGTACTTCGAGATATTATATTTAGGGGCAAATGTGGCTCAGATATGTAAATATCATGATGTGTATAATGTAGGTGGTATGTTCACATAGGTAGACTTATTGCAAAAAATATATGCAGGTTAAAGACAGAAATTGAAATCACAGTCTCTAATTGAGACCGAAACTAAAGTAGCGGTCTCCAACTTAGCAAGAAAGGGGCCTCGGTCTCTGGTTGAGACCAAAATAAAAACCAGTCTCCAATAGAGACCGACATCAGTAATCTCATCTAGAGACCGACCTATTTTGGTCTCAAATGGAGATTGGGCCATTTTGGTCTCAAATGGAGACCGGGCAATGTTGGTCTCAAATAGAGACTGGGTAATTTTGGTCCCAATTAGAGACCAAAATATTTGGTCTCTAATTGAGACCAAATTTTTTGGTCTCCAATAGAGACTAATCTGGCCCAGACTCCAATGGAGACCATGGCAGTTTAGTCTCAAAATTCGGTCTCAGGCAGAGATCGATGTGTGCAATTCGGTCTCCAAATTTGAATTGCCACCACGCTTTTAGAGACCGACACTTTTCGGTCTCTGTTCGGTCTCCAAAATTAAATAGAGACCGAGTTTTCTATTTTGGAGACCGAATTTTTCGATCTCAAATGGACCGGTCTGTTGTAGTGCTTAAATGCTCATTATCGACCCAAAAAAAAAACAAAGAGAATGGGTACTAATTAGGTTGGATAAGGTTAAGCTTTTGTAGCAGGACTTGCACTTTGAATCATTGGAAGCGATTGAAGACTGAGTTTTCATCTTCCTTTTTGCCGCCTATTTCATGTTTATTCGTGTTTCTCTTAGTTGTTCATGTTAGTTTAGACTATATTTAGGTTAAATGTTTAGTTTTTATTGTGATTTTGTATTTATTAGCTATTTTAATCCATGCTATATTAGGTCTGTTACTTTAGTTGCTAGCTTACTTTATTTGGGTTTCATGGTGTTCTAGTGATGATTAATAGTTAATTTTTGTTATCTCGAATTGTGATTAGCCTCTTGATGGCTAATAGTCCTAGATTAGGGTAACTATAGTTACTTTAAACTTCCAATTTTGAGTTTTCCCGTAACACCCAGAGTGTAGATTAAAAGGATTTGAAGTGACTAGGTATATCACTAAAGGTGCATCTTCCTTTTCGGGAAGCCTAGTCTTAAGAACTCCATAGTTAGGCTTGTTTAACATGGAGAAATATTATGAACGATGTCTTCCTGGGAAGTTTCCAGGGCAGAGCGTGAGCGACATAAAGCACGCCTGAAAGGCTTGTGGTAATTTGTGGATCAAGTCAATGATCCTTGCACCTGCTCCTCTCATTGGCCGCGACCCGCAAACGATCAGGGTGTTACAGATGGTATTAGAGCCGACCTGCAACCATTACCAACGCTACTGGACGAGAGAGCCCTGGCTTATCTCCTAACAGATGAAAGATGAGGGCACATAAGTCGGTCGGTTAGCAAGGTACAATGGAGACGTTGTGCTCTTCTAGTGGGGGTGAATGTAACACCTCATGTGTAGCTTGAAGGATTTGAAGTAACTACTAATATAATCAAAGACGCACCTTTCTTTTTGGGAGCCCACTTATAAGAACTCCACAGTTACGTATGTTCATTGTGGAGAAATCTTATGAGGGGTAACATCTTAGGAAGTTTCTCAGACAGCGTATGAGCCATGACGAAACATGCCGGAAAGACTTGTGGGGCCAATCAATGATCTTTGAACCCGTTCCTGGTAACTGTCCTGGTCTAGGAGGGAGTTAGGGCATTACAGATAATATCCGAGCCAACCCATGACCATGAACTGTGCTAATGGATAGAAGAGCCCTGTGTAGTCACCTAATGGGGCAAAGGCACTAGAACGGACCGCTGGTCAAGAGGATGAGTAAGTCAGTTGGTTAGCGAGGCAAAATGAGGATATTGTGTGCTTCAAGTGGGGGTGATTGTAACACCCCGAGTGTCACCTACAAGGATTTGAAGTGACTACTTATATCATCAAAGGTGCATCTTCATTTTCGGGAGCCCACTCTTAAGAACTCCACAGTTAAGCGTGGTTGATGTCGAAAAATATTATGATTGGTGACCTCCTAGGAAGTTTTTCGAGGCAGCATGTGAGCGAGAATGGTGCACGCTAAAAACTTGTGGTGATTTATGGGGCCAGTGAATAATCCTTGGAGCTGCTTTTAGTAACTGCCTGTGACTCGGAGAGGGTCGAGGTGTTACAGATAGTATCAGAGCTGACCCACAACTATGAGGTACGCCAGTGGACAGGAGAGCCCTAGGCAGTCACTTAGCGAGGGAAAAATATTGGGGCAGATCATTCAATCAAGAAGACTTGTAAGTTGATTGGTTAGTGAGGCCTAACGAGGTGAGGTCAATTATCTACTATGGTAGAGGGAATAGCCAGGATTTGGACATGAACCCTAGCTAGGTCCAAGGGTTGCTAATCTATTGGTCTAATTGGGTCAAACCAATAAAAATCAGTGGTTTGATCAATTAGGGTAGCCTATGACCCTTGAAAGAGGTCTTGTGTGGTCTTTGTTGGTGCAATCGAACATTTCTAATTAGCAGTATAGTTTTCGCAGGTTAGGACATGTCTTGGCTACTAGGTTCATCAATCGGTCAAATCATTTCTCAAGCCCCATCTTTGTGAGTTTTGTATCTTAATTTAGCTTGCTTTTAATGCCCTTTTCAGTTAGCCTAGATTAAATGTGAGATCTACATCTTTAGGCTTACTTGATTGAAGTGTTTAAATCTAGACTCATATGTCATTTAGATTGGGTATTTAATAATCGAACCTCTCCTCTACCTCACCACAAACCTTCTTGCCTATTATATGTTTATTTACCTTTAGGATGTTAGCAAAAAAACAAAAGCTGGTTAACTCTTTCCTGCAACCCGTGAAACCAAGGAGTAAAAAGGGACAATCATTCATCTAATTAACTCACCAACCCATTTCCCCCTTGTTTCTTTCGTTTAGCCCTAAAGACCACCCCCTTGTTTTTATTTTGCTACTGGAAAATAGAACCCATACCCTTCGTTATACCCCTGCCCTGACGGATGCGAAAGAGAGAGAGAGAGAGAGAGAGAAAGAGAGAGAGAGAGAGAGAGAAGTAGGGTGAGAAAGATAGTGGCAAGTAGGGGCGGATCTATGGCTAGGGCAGGGGTGTCCATGGACAACACAAACCCAAAAAACTGACTTAATAGCTAATTTGAGGCCTAGAGATATATTACTGATGGACACCCCTAAAAGTGGCCAAAAAAAAAAAACACCTTTTACATATCAGCTTAAAGTTTTTAACTGGACAGACCTTATGGCCCAAAAGCAGCGTCTAACTGCTCTCTTCAACTCCTCCATGACTCTGTGTACATCTCAACAGTCTCCAGACTCGCCATACCCTCTGCTCCTCGGCTCCTCGACCGTCCCCTCCTCTGCTGTGATCATGCACATCTAATAGTGAGGCTCCACCCCTGGCCACCAGAAAATGAAAACTCCACTTTGGTCTTCTTCGCCTGACTCGACATCTGCAGATCTGCTGACTGTTGACTGCTGCTGTATTTAGCGCCTCAGGCTAGGCTTCAGGCCTACGCCAATGCCCCTTACCGACTGACCGGCCATAGAAATACGCCACCAGGCACTGGCACAATGAACGACATTCCCCCCAACTGCCCACTGCTGAGTCAACCATTAGGTTCAGGTTTGGAACTTGAACAGTTAAAATTAAATTTTGTTTCACTTGAATTACTTCCAAGTTCTTGCAATCTTACTTAGTTGCTTCTCAGCTTCTATTGTATAGATTGAGATTGTTTATTGTTTAATGAAATTGTTTAGTTAGTGGATTGGTTAAAGATTGTTAATTTGTTATCAATTTATCATGTTAATATATTATATGAATTTATGCTTGCAATGTATTGTTTGATTAGTTGATTCCATAACTAAAATTGTTTGATTAGTGGATTGGTTACAGGTTGAAATTAATTGGTTAATGGATTGGTTAAAGATTGGTTAATGAATATGTAACTGGTTGATTATTTGATTTCAAATTTCATATGTGATATATGACTTGTGTTCGCAATGTATTGCTTGATTAGTTGATTCCATAGCTGAGTCGGGTGATGAATGTTCATTGGTGGACACCCCTAACTTGAAACTCTAGATCTGCCGCTGGTGGCAAGTAGTGCGGAGTACGCCAAGGGCGGTGTTTGCCCAGCCGCCACCGCCACCACCACCACTGAGTGGATGCTACTGCTACCACCATTGGAGTGCTTTTACGGAGATCCTAAGCAGGGTAAGAGCTACCGGGATTGATGGTTGGCTTAGGAAGGAGTCCAGGAGAACTATTGAAGGCCAGCGTGGGGGCTGAATAAGAATAAGTAAAGACTGAAACAGAAATCAATCTAAAAAGGGCGATTACTTCCGGAGTTAACCAATTTGAGGTGGGTAAACTCCTAGTTCCCCTATTTCATGGACTTTGAATAATAGTAATATGAGTTAGTTTACCCCATTGGTCAATTGGGTTATTGTTAAATAATTCTTTTGGTGTTAGACTGTAACACCCCAAATGCACATATTTTATTGTCTGTAGTGTCTTAAAGAATTCTCATGATTAGAGGTGATAAACTCAATGATCGGGGCATTACCATCATCCCAAAAAGGATTAGGGTTAAAGAAAATACTCTAGAGAGGATATAGTTGAGCATAAATCAAACTCATATACATTTAACATCATAACTAACATGAGGTTTGTACATCACAACTATGCAATTACCATAAAGTTTACATCTCCATCAACTGAAGATTCAAGATCTAATCTATACATGTACGACATTACTATTGATCAATCCAGATCACTCACTCAACTTATTTCTCCAGCTGGTTTGCTATCATGAAGGCATTCCACAGGTTATTTGCCAAAAACAAAATATGAAAAACATCTCGAACTGTGAGCGGAAACTCAGTACATGTGTTCCTGTATGGTGAAAACTCTATTCATAAGATCCATGAAGGCCGCGTGGTCATTAGTAAGGCCAAAAGGTGTCATGGTGAATTTATAGTGACCAAACCTGGTCCTGAGTGTGGTTTGGGAATGTCTTCAGGTAAATCCTAAGTTGATGGTATCCTGATCTCAAATAAATCTTAGAAAATACTCCTGCTCGATCAAATAAACTATCCATTTAGGGCAATGGGTATTTGTTCTTGATGGTGATCTTGTTCAACTCCCTGTAATCGACACTTAACCTTAAGGTTCCATCCTTCTTCCTTACAACAAAACTGGGGCACCCTATGGTGACACACTAGGTCTAATCAATCCCTTATGCAGTAACTCATTTAACTGAATCTTCAATTCTCTCAGCTTTGTTGGGGTCATACGATATGGGGTTTTAGAGATACGTTGGCACTAGGGACTAAATCAACCTCAAAAAAATAAATTTCTCCTTAGGGGGTGATCGTCGTACCTCTTTTGGACACATTTATAAATTCATAAACTGCAGGAATAGCTTCTACTTCCCTCCCTTTTTTCCTTGAGTGTTAATGGCATAACACCAGTGCCAAATGCATCCTTGACACAATAGCCTACTTGCTTACATAGCAAAAATTAGGGGACAAGAATTTTCCTCTCTTTTCATATAAGAACATACTTCTCTCCCTTTCTTATTTCTCAAAATGACCTTAACGCCATCATAATCAATCTTGGCCTCATAAGCACATAACGTATTCATTCCCAGATTGATATTAAAGTCTAACAAATCAAATTGAGTTATGTCTCTAAGAAATATAGTTCCCCCATAGGTAATAAGGATAAGTTTATAAGAGATAGGGCACTCAACTATGGAGTCATTGGGTAATCTTGATCCTATAATTGTTTTCTACTTCATATTCTCCAGGTTCAGTTGCATAACAGATCGGTTGAATATAAATGAATGAGGGGCAACTGAATCAAACGATACACAAAATGGCTTACGGCTTAAAAAGGGAGTTCCACCTCAACTGTGCGATCATATTCTTCTTGGTAGGTATGGATTGATTGACCATTACTTGACTACGAAAATAGAATACTAACACCTCTTCAAATCTCCTCATCTTTAGTTTTTTCCAGATGACAAAAACTCAAGAACAACCTCGAATAGATTCATAAACTTACTAGTATATTGCATTATTGTCATACTAGCACTCATATTCAGTTCCATATATTCTTTTCTGCTCCGCTATTGAACTATAATTAGGTAACATTTGGCTCTCAGTTATTCCAGAAATCTACTCCAAGTGAAGTCAGGCACTAAGAGCCAATCCTTCACAGTGTTCCACCAAATATCGGCTTCATCAGTTAGGTAAAACGTTCCAGTGTTCACCTTTTTATCCTCTAGTACCTCCACTACTCTAATCCATGCTTCTAGCTCCACTGGGTTATACTTTCTATGATATACTTTGGGGTTGCATTGCCCACCCTATCAGCTAATTTATTGACTTCGTGAGGGATTTCGGAAGGTGGTGGGGCTATTCGTTTCTTCAGCTCAGGCATCAAGGTCTATTAATAGTTAGAGTTCTCATATTACTAACTAACTCAAGGGGAATTGAGGGCATTCCACTAAGGGTTATTGGCATATTACACAAAATTTTGGTCAGCTAACCCTTGACCATGATCTGAATTTCTTTTATGTGGGTTTTTGTATTGCTTCACACATATTCTGACATTCTGACTATCCATTCCGCTGGGTAATTTAGTCAACTGACTACAACCAACATATAACATACACATACATAACATAAACAACTAGCATAGCCTAAGTATTATTAAAACATAACATAAAGCTTCATTATATCATTGCCATAATTGCTCGGTACATACATATACATAGTTCTACAAGGAATATCATATCCAACTGACCACCCAAGGTCAACCTTTACACCTACCTCCTAGCTAAAAGACTACTTAGCCCCAATAGACTAAGTCCGCCACATGCCCGAAAATAGGCGGGACCAGTCAACACAATCAGAAAGACTTGTCTAACCATATACAATGTCATAACCTGCACAAAATTCATATATCCAACTAGGCATACTATATACATATGGGCTTAAAAAGTAATCTATCTGAGATGTCAACATATGATATAAATCAATCTACTGATCCCTAGATGGATCATAGTCTAGGTCAAACTTATCCCCAGGCTCCCCGGCCGAGTCAAAGCTATTGTTTGAAGCACCAATCTCTGCATTCTCATCATCATGATCAAGCTGATGCTCCTCCAATTTCGGGTCCTTCTCTGGGTCTTCCCCGAGGTCACCGTCAAAGCTAAATTATTTTATATCAAGGAGATCTATAATAAGTTGGATCTCATTTGATCCATTAGATACAGGGATCCTCTCTCTAGGTCCCAATGGCATTGGGTTGTCAGGCGGCTGAGGAGTGCCTGATGCAGGTGGTGATGTTGGGGGAGATTCAAAGTGTAACAAAAATATATACTGCAGAATGTTCATGTTATTCCCTCCCCACTGAAACTTGTCCCTTAATAACAGCTCGATGATAATGTTAGCACAAGCCTTGCAAAACTGAAATATAGGTTCGTCTCATCCTAAGACTCGAGTCATCATAAAGTCATGATATAGGGTCCTAAAGTTGAACCAAGGGCCAACTATAGATAAGGTCCACAACAGCCTATGTGCATAGACCATAACACTATAACAACAACAATAACAACAACACCTTCTAATGTGGGTCCGGCTTTCACGAGGTCTGGGGAGATCCAGATGTAAGCAACTTTACCTCTACCGATATTCCTACCCGTAGAGAGGGTGATTCGAAGAGACCCACAAAAAAAAAAAGATTTTGTGAAAACATTTTATAGAAGAATGATTTTGTGAAAACATTTAATGGAAAAGAAATAAGGACACACAGCAAGGAATGACTAAGAAATATTAATAAATCAGGTTGTCGTAGCTATGTAACAGAAGAACAATATATTAGAGGACAGTAATGGACCTTAACAACTAGAGGTAAGCAAATGATGTCTCTTCCCAGACAAAAGTACTACTTGTATACAAACACGAACATACGAAAACACCACTACTAGAACTATGCTACTGCATCCGAAAGACAACTATGAGGTCAACCTGACACTATGAAACTCAGAAATGGGATCTGCATGTGGGCTACCATGCTAGTATATAGTAAAGAGATGTGAATGGCTACAAAAGTACCTGACATCATATTTACTACATATGGATCCATCTAACAAGGAGGAACATAAGTGAAGAACATGGGAGAGATAACCAGGCATTTCTACTGTCATAAATCTCTAATGATATATTAATAACCTTTATTGACCAACCTTCTCACCCTCCAATCTCTACTCTCTATACTCTACATCCCATCAAAGAAAATCAACCTGGCTCTGATACCAAAACTGTAACACCCCAAATGCACATATTTTGCTGTCTGTAGTGTCTCAAATAATTATCATGATTAGAGGTGATAAACCTAATGATCGAGGCATTACCGCCGTCCCCAAAAGGATAAGGGTTAAAGTAGATACTCTAGGGAGGATATAGTTGAGCATAAATCAAACTCATATACATTTAACATCGTAACTAACATGAGGTTTACACATCACAGCGCAGTAATTACCATAAAGTTTACGTCTCTATTAATTGAAGATTCAAGATCCAATCTATACATGTACGACATTACTATTGATCCATCCAGATTCATTGCTCAACTTATTCCTCTAGCTGGTTTGCTATCATGAAGGCATTTCACAGGTCATTTGCCAAAAACAAAACATGAAAAATATTTCGAACTGTGAGTCGAAGCTTAGTACCTGTATTCGTGTATGGTGAAATGATCATTGCGTAAACTGGTTGTGCCCGCTTTGCAATTAATTTTAAGTTAAAATAGTGACTGAGATAAATGTAAAACTGCATTGCTAATTATTATCTAGTAGTGAGCCCCTTGTAACTTTTATGATTTATGGATAGGTGTACACCAGCCAAGCCAATCGAGTGACCTGGCCTGAAGACACATGGGTAACTAAAGAACGAATGCCCTATAGATAATAACTGATGAGGTCACTTTAAATGATAAATCACTATATATACTAATTCATTGATGTACTTACCAAAATGTGATAACTTTAATAAATACACTCTGATTTCTAAAGATACAGGCAATGAACATACCTAGAGTCTTTAAAAATATAATCTCACTTGATAATACTTATGCACAATGGGAAGCGATAGATTATGCCCGATTTTGTTTAAGAAATGTAATTAGAGGTACATGTAATTAGTAAACAACGTTGATTTTCATAAGTGTAACTGTAATAGAAATTCATCAAAAGGCATCCATGACTCAAATAATTCCATAGAAGATAAGTTATACCAAAATTATTTGAAAGCTAAATGAATTAGGTTAATTTAACCCAAAGTAAAGTAATGTTGAGTAAAATTGATCAAAGTAGAATAAATGGGATCATAAAAAAAGAGTTTGATGGTTATAATTGAATGTGGACATCTGTTTTGACATTCTGAGATGGATAATCAAGGTTTAAGGAAATTGGAGTGAGAGCTTGATACTTATCTTGGTGAGTTTATTTTACTTGGATGAAAATTGATCTTAGGATTTTCTTGGATGAGTTTTAAGCTTCAAAAAGTAGCTTTTAGCTAATTATAATTAGGCATAAATCAAAGAGAATTAGCCAAATCAAAAGCATAAACTTGTTGGGCCTATAGTTGGGCTTATATAGTTTGGGCTCGGTAAGTAAAATACTTCTTTGAAATCAAATTTTTGTATAGCTCCGGATAAAATATTTGGGTCATTATGAACAATAATTTAATCTTTTAAAACATTTTATGAGGATGGTCTATTGATTCACCCAAGATTTTATGATAATAAAAACCCGAATTGTAAACTAGGGCCCAAATAAAATTTTCCAACTGGGATGATTAAGCGTTAATTGAATGTGAGAAAAATAGTAATCATGACTTAATTAAATAAATAAACATGATTTAGGGTAAGACCATTACATGGACATTTTGCATGTAGCATATAAGTGAAGTGAGTTGGTTGTTTCCTTTAGTGTTGGTTATTGATTGAAAGGTAGGTTGGTTTCTTACAAGGTTATTTGAGTGGAGTCATAGTTTAGTTAGCTTTGACATCTATTTCATAATGTTGGTCCTGAGAATATGTCTAAATTATCTAGAGTCACATGCTGAATTTATGATGTTTATCCTGTAAGTGTTTAAATGGTTCAAAGAATAAGAAATTCTAAACTTTTTATGATTTACAAAATGAAACTTGAAGTTTCTACGCATACAGTTTTTATTAAATTGGAGTAAGTTTATAATTGTCATTTGGAAGGTATGGATTTACTTTCCATGAGTTTACGTTTAGGGTAATGTTGAAATAGCTTCAAAGTGAATGCTTAGGATTTGTAAAACTGGTTTTTGTTCATTCTCTGTGGAAATGATTTTAGTGTTTACTCCATGCTTGATTTTGCTAGTAGGGTAAAATATTTTAAGTTTTGAAATTGAAACTTATTTTGGATCGGAGGCTGCCTTATTATAGGTTTGCGACCTGAAATTATTTATTTTCTTCTTCTTACACTTGTGGCCTTATAAAAAATACTATAGTTGAATTAGATTTATTGTTTTACTATTTGGGAAGCCACTAGAGGCATTATAAGGCTTAAAGCAAGCTATCCTCATGAGCCCAAGATATAAGGATTGTGTCTAAGATATCAAAATGAAAGAATTTGGTTGATCTTTTATCGATATTAAATTGTTTTGGTTGTAAAGAAAGTTCTACCTTCTGAGAACCCCATTTTCTAAACTTGTAAGTAAGAGCATGTGTTTTCTAGAGTTTTACAAAGGAGCATTATAAATTTCTTATGATTTACGAAATGGGATTTATGGAATTTACATCTCCAGTTCTTACTAAGTCAAAATGTCTCATGTTGTTCTGGCACATGATTGTGTTAAACTAATGGATTTTAGAGAAAATAGAGTTGGTTTAGTTAAAAAGCTTAAAACGTTAATTTTGTCATGCAAAAGGTGAAGATGTAATTAGTAAGGGGCCTGAAAGTGCTCTACTCTAGTCTTTCAGGTTAGTTCCATTTTTTGCGTTAAAGATTTCTCTTTGGACCTTTAAAAATGATGGTCTTCAAGAGCCTCGTAGGTGTAGTTTATGAATTGATTTTAAAGGGAAGGGGTCACTCGAAAGTCGTTTATGTCTTTAAATTATCTCAATTTTAGTGTATTTATCTGGTCATTAAAATCTCAAAGGGAAGACCTGTATGCTTTCCAACTGAATTCTAACTTGCTCTTGTGGTGAGATTGCTTGACTTGTGAAACTTAAAAAGTCCCAATGGTTTAAGGCCAACTTACAGGTTGTGTAAAGTAAGCTTAACGTGGTTTTGTTGCATTTGTATGTTCTAAGACATTAGCTTAAAATATTCTTTCAGTGGAAACCATTCCAAAAACTCCTTCTTGTGCAACGTTTCTAGGTTTTTGATTGCTAAAGTGGTACTGGTAGAGGCTGTTACTTTATAGTACAAGTTTGTAAGTCATTGTGTATTAGTATTTATATGAGTTAGTCTATAAGTAGGTATGTATTTGAATAGTTATGTGTACGTGGAGTAGCTACTTTAGAAACTTTGAGACCCAATGATGGTGGCTTAGGATCCCGCCTGGTATAAGTTAAGTTACAATAAGATGACTCAGAGATGCTGATTTGATTCCTGCGTGAAGTCTAATTATGTAAGTTATGTCTGAGATCAGTATAATGTCTGCTTAGATAGATGTATGTTTCCACTCGAGTTTGAAAGGCTCGGGATGACAATAACAAAGTACTTCTAAGAGTCTAGACTTCTCCCTTATGTGATTAAATTGTCATGTATGGTTTTACTAAGTAGTGCCTATGTTCAAAAAGTCTTGTATGTTAAACTGTAAGGTAAAGTAAGTTAGTTATGATAAAAGCAATAATTTGACTCTTTCTAATTGTTCGAGTTTGTGGATAAGATATGATTTTCATATGGTTCACACTACCCCTTAGGCTATGATTTAAATATGCTTGGTTATGTAAAAGCCCTTCAACCAAAATGAATTACGAAAGTTGTTTTTTTTAAAAAAAACACTACATAGTAGTTTGAGTATTGTTTAGGAAAGGGGGTTTATTCATTGAGTGGTGGTTGCTCATTTCCATCATTTTTCCTTTTCCCAGATTAAGAGAAGAGATTTAAACTTACGACTGTCTTGTGGCCTACGAAGAACTATGCTTGTGACTAGATTGTGGATTTGCTTCTTTTTGGTCATGACTTGGTTATGTAATCTTTTTGCTCATGTATGTAAGGTTATGTAAATGTTTGTCTTTTGCAAGACTAATAAAAACCTAGAAAAGCTCCATGTACCGGCCTCGAATTGTGAAGGCCCAGTTTGATACAAGGGGTATATATATATTACGTAAATTTATTAGTTTTCAAATATTAAGCTAAGTGTATGAATATATTAAGGGAGGCTCACCTTTGAAAGGTACAACCCCAGCAAGCAATCCCGACTTTTTATGTTTCAAACAAGTTTAAGCAGGTTTCTGTATCAGCTTTTTGTTAGAGAAGCTGTGGTGTGTAACACAACCCAGTTAGGTGGAGGCATTCCATTTAGTGGTATTAAAGCTATAGGGTTTTATTTTTAAAAAAAAAAGAATTTGACATCCCAATTTGTTTTTATATGCTAAGTGTTATACATTATATGCTATGTGCTATGTGATGTATGCTAAGTAGTAAGTGCTAAGTGTTTAATTATTGTATGCTTACTAGGAGGGTTTGATAGAATTTCCTCTGTTAGTCGTATCTGTATATGATGTGCATAAGTAATCCAAAGTCTCATTTGTGGGTTCAGGATTTAAGGTAATATTAAGATATGCCGAAAGAGTGACAAAACCATCCACCACCTCCACCACGGTATGATGGGATGCAGATACTAATTAAACTTCTAAAGCTTAAGTCACCTACATTTGATGGAGCACCAGAGCTAGTTCAGTATGTGCATTGGAAGAGGAAGATTGAAGGATTGCTTGAGGTTGTAGAGTGTCCTCCTAATTATATGGTAAAGTTAGCTACTCACTTATTTGAGAAAGATGCTTGTTTTTTGTGGCATGCAGTTAAGCCAAAGAAAGGCAAGGCACCACTAACTTTGGCTCAATTTAAGGGATTATTAGATGAAAACTACAACTTTAAGCAGGTAAAATAGGCCAAAAAGCAAGAAGTTTTGAACCTAAAGCAAGGAATATATTAGCTATTGAGTATGTCTGTAGTTATTGAGTATGTATCTAAGTTTAAGGAACTAAGTAGGTTTGTGACCTACCAAGTAGTAATTGAGGAGATGAAGAAGGAATGATTTGAGAGACCTGAAGCCTAAGTTAAAAACAAACATGGCTGCAGTAACCTTCTCAAATCTCTGACAAAGAAAGTCTAGAATAAAGACTTAGAGTAAACTCAAGTCTAACAAGGATGTATGATAAAACCTAAATCAACTCATTGAAGAGGAATCCTTAAAAGAGGAACCCCTTGTTATTTATAGGTAAGATCAGAGCCCAAAAAGAATAAGAGCCTACCATGGTTCAAGAAGAAGTTGAGGAAGAAAAGGAGATCACTTTAGATCTTGATGAGAAATGGGTTGAATTAAATCCCATCTTAGAGGATATACAATCTATTGTCCCTCAATCTCACTCTTATCCTCCCCATTGTCTCATTCTGGAAATTAAGACATCACCAAACAAGCACTATTTTCATTCTCAATAACCTAGGTAAGGGCTTGTATGGGATGTCTCCTTTGAGTGCTAGTGATGTTTTGCTTGTTGCACCATGGATGTTTGATTATTATGTGAGTTATCATGACTCCCACAAACACCAAGGGCAAGCATTACCATGTGTTTCTTTATCCCCACTTCATAAATACAAACTAAGGGCAGGATGTGAGAAAAGAATCCATATGAGTGGAACACGGGATGAAAGGACTAATAGTAAGAGCAAGCCTTGAATTGTCTTGTGGGTGGTGAAGCCGAACATGAACGAGGGAGTGGAACCTTCACCCCTATAACTCTGCAAAAGCTTGAGGAAGAAATTCCAAAAGAACCTACCCCTAAGGTCCTATTGCTCATCAAAATGGTGTTGGGAGAAAGCCCTTATGAGGGTAATCAACCGACAAGTGGCACCTCTCTTGAGTATAATAAGTTTGAGTTATCTTATGATGAGTGTGTTGAGATCTTTAGCAAGCTCATAAGGCCTACTCATTACTTTGATGTTCTCCCAAAGATCTTTAACAACTCGTTAGTACCTTGGGTGTTTCAAACCCAAGAACGGTAAAAGTCATGCAAGGTTGATGTTAAGAATTTTAATCCTAAGGATTTGAGGGAAAATCCCTCTCAAGAGGGGAAGCTTGATGCATACCAAGTCCCAAGCCAACTCTTAGCTACGCCCTCATCCACACCAAAGTCCAAGCCAACTTTCCTTGTTCAAGATGGTCACTACTCTAGCATTTCACTCAAGTTTGACTTAGCTTCTCACCAACCAATCGATGTCCCATTAGGATGATCTACTTTGTTAAGAAGCATACGGAGTTAGCTTTAGCAAAATGCAATAATCTCGAGTTAGGTTGCATTTTATTGAAAAACTTATTGAATTTAGGTTAAGTTTGAATCCTACCAAATGAAGCCCAAATGAGGCAAGCCCAAGCTTTGTTGATTCCCTGAGATGTCTATGTTATTCCTATGTGCTAAAATTTGACATTGGTCTCCAATATTAGGAGAAATGGCCCAAATATGTGGAGTGTGCACAAAAATTCTAGTTTTGGAGCACTTTAGAATTTAGCCTTGATTAGAAGGATACAGTTCTCATCATTGAGGTTAATTAACATGGTGATTCTAAACATAACAGAGAAGATTTTCAAAGTGACAGGCCCCCCATTAGAGGTGTAGAGCCTTCTAGAAGGAGGAAGAACCATCCTGAAAAAATACAGCTAACCTTGGTCATAATTATCATAGTAATTTAATATGTTTTCGTAAGATAATTCTCAATCTGCCTATTGTTGCACTTGCCTTATTATTGTAGTAGCTAATCATTCCCATTTTGGATATTTGTAGACTCTATTACATCCATATAAATTCAGACTTGGGTTAATGATATGAGAACTTAATGCTTGGTATTTTCTTAAAATCTCAAATTTCTTTATCTGTCTAAGAAGGGCATTGAAATTGAGTTTATCCCTTTGGTGGCTTGGCTTTAGAGGATTGAAGGGTAGGATAACTTAATCTAGGTGGTGGTTTAACCTTTAGTGTGGATATATCTCCTTGGATTATTATTCTTACTAGCTTACTTAAACAAAATCCATAAAAGAATCTCTCTTGATTGATGGTTAATCGTGACTTGAGGTTGTCATCTTATTGTTATTTTGTGGGCTTTCTCTCTCTTAGGCCTTCTTGGGAGAGATTTATCTTCATTAACATATGGGGCTCATCATAAAGGCTTTATACCTTTCTCTAGTTGGTTAAAGAGTGCCACCTATGGATCATTTGGTATCAGAGAAAAAAGTTCATCTTAGTAAGCATCAAATCCATCAATCTTGTATTTTGATTTGCTTAAATTCTATTTCTCTCTATCCTACATTGCCTTTAGTTCTTCCTCTTTGAATATCTTATATAGTCTATAAAGAACCCTAATTTTATGCCAAATACAATCCCCAACCCAAACACATCCCTATGACTCCACAAAACGCATTCACTATAGAGTTCGTCAAAAAATACACAGTTAGAAATTTGGGACGGGCTACTCGTGCTGCTTGGCATGATCGTGCCACCTTTCCTGCACTCTTATTCTTGTTCGATAGATTTGACATGATCACACCATGCCGCTGAGCACAACTGTGCCACTTTTATTTACCCAATTTTTTATGCATGCCTCCCCAGCACCTCTGTGCTTCCCCTGCTTCCGTTCTTTTCCTGCTTTTCGCTTTACAAACTACTACTATTCATGGTCAATGAGGGAGATGCTTCTCAACAAGCCCATGAGATGGATAGGGACATTATTCAGGTGCAAGCCCAGGTAAGGAAGCTTAGTAAGGAAATGTCTTGTATGAAAAAGGCCCTGAAAGAGCCTCCTTGCATTGATGATATTAGTTTGGATCCTACCATTTATTTAGGATTGGTACAAACACTTGAAGATTAGTTTGAGGCTAAAGGATGTTCATATGAAGAGGGTTTCTTGAAAGCCATTCAAAAACGCCAAGATTGTGCCCATTATTGGTTTGAATGCATTAGGAAGGAGAGAACTTTTCAAGGCAAGTTTAGAATTAAGACTCGAAGTAAGCTCAAGTCACACATGGATGTAAGATTCAACATAGATCAACTCCTTTTAGAGGAATCCTTGGAAAAGGAACCCCTTGTTACCTAAGACAAGTTCAAGGTTCAAAAAGAAGAAGAGACTACCATGGTTAAGGAAGGAGTTAAACAAGAAAATGAGAACACTTTAGATCTTGATGAGAAATGGGTTGAATCAAAGCACACCTTGAAGGATATACCACCCATTGTCCCTCAATCTCACTCTTATTCTCACCATTGTCCCATTTTGGGAATTAAGATAAATATCATCGAACAAGCATTATTTTTATTCTCAATGAGCAAGTTTATAAATAAGGCCTTGTATGGGATGTATCCTTTGAGTGCTAGTCATGTTTTTCTTATTGGATCATGGATGTTTGACTATTCTATGAGTTGTCATGACTTCTACAAACACCAAGGGTAGGCCTTACCATGCGCTTCTTTATCCCCACTTCACAAATATAAACTAAGCAAGGGACGTGAGAAAAAATCCACGTGAGTGAAATGCGAGATAAGAGGACCAGTAGTAAGAGCACGCCTCGAATTAGCTTGTTGGTGGTGAAGCCAAACACAAGTGAGGGAGTGGAACCTTAACCCTTTATAACTCGCCAAGACTTTGACAAAGAAATTCGAAAAGAACCTGCCCCCCCCCCCCCAAGTCACTTGCCTATTAAAATGGTGATTGGAGAAAGCCCTTATAAGGGTGATTAAACGACAAGTGACACCTCTCTTGGATATGAAGAGTTTGAGTTATGTTCTAATGAGTATGTTGAAATCTTCAATGAGGTTATAAGGCCTATAAGAGCTACTCATTACTTTGATGTTCTCCCAAATATCTTTAACAATACCTACACATTCAAGAAGAGAGGAGTCCTTACTACCTTGGGTATTTCAAACCCAATAATTGTAAAAGGCATGCTAGGTTGAGGTCAAGAATTTTAATCCAAAGGATTTAAGGGAAAATCCTTCTCTAGATGGGGAGCTTGATGAATAATAAGTCCCAAGCCAACTCTTGGCTATGCCCTCATGCACACCAAAGTCCAAACCAATTTTTCTTGATCAAGATGGTCACCGCTCCAGCATTTCACTCGGGTTTGACTTGGCTTCTTAGCAACCAATTGATGTCCAATTGGGGTGATATATACGTCGTTAGGAAGCATAGGGAGTGAACTTTAGGATGACGCAATAATCCCTAGTTATGTTGCATTTCAATTTCCTGAAGTGACGAAAATTCCAAAATACACAGTGTAGGTTTTTATCAAAAACCTTATTGAATTTGGGTCAAGTTTGAATCATACTAAACAAAACCCAAACGAGGTAAGCTCAAGCTTTGCTAATTCTTTGAGATGTCTATGTTATTCCCATGTGCTAAAATTTGAAATTGGTCTCCAATATTAGGAGAAATGGCCTAAATATGTGGAGTGTGCACAAAAGTTTGAGTTTTGGAGCGCTTTGGAATTTTACCTTGATTAAGGAGGATACAACTGTTATCTTTGAGATTAATTAGTATAAGGTGATTCAAAACATACCAGTAAAGATTTTCTAATTGTCGGGCCCCCTATTGGAGGTGTAAAGGCTTCTAGAGGCCTTCCAGAAGGAGAGAATAATCTTGGAAAAATACAGCTCATCTTGGTTGTAATTATCTTCGTAATTTATAATCCACCTATTAGTGCACTTGCCCGACTATTGTAACAACTAATCCTCTCCATTTTGGATATTTATAGGCACCATTACATCCATGTAAACTTAGACTTGGATTAATGATATGAGAGCTTGATGCTTGGTATTTTTTTTTAAAATCTCAAATTTCTTTATCTATCTAAGAAGGGTGGCAAAATTGAGTTTATCCCTTTGGTGACTTAGCTTTAGAGGATTAAAGGGAGGGGTGATTTAAGCTAGGTGGTGGTTAAACTTTATCCTAGATATATCTCCTTGGATTATTGTTGTTACTAGCTTACTCAAACAAAATCAACAAAAAAATCTCTTTTATTTGACGGTTGATCATGGCCTTAGGTTGTGATTTTGTTGTTGTTATTTTGCGATTTTTTCTCTATCTTAGGCCTTCTTGGGGGCTATTTATCTTCATCAACACATGGGGCTCATCATCAAGGCTTTATACCTTTCTTTATTTGGTCAAAACAAGTCAGCTATGGATCATTTGGTATCATAGCAAAAAGTTCCTTCATCTTGGTAAGTATCAAATCAATCAATCTTGTGTTTTGATTTGCTTAAATTCTATTCCTTTCTATCCTACTTTGTCTTCAGTTCTCCCTCTTTGAATATCTTTTTAGTCCATAAAGAACTCTAATTATAGGCGAAACACAATTCCTAACCCAAACACATCCCCAAAACTCCATAAGAAGCCTTCACCATAAAGTTAGTCAAAAAATACACAGGCAGAAATTTCGCGTGGCCTACCCGCGACGCTGACCATGATTGTGCCACGTTCATTTCCCTAATTTGTTGTCGGTGCCTCCCCTGTTTCCGTCTGTTTTCCTCTTTTCGACTTACAAACTACTACAGACCATGGTCAATGAGGGAGATGCTCCTCAACAAGCCTATGAGATAGAGAAGTCCATTGTTGTTCTTCAAGCCCAAGTAAGGAAGCTTAGCAAAGAAATGGCTTATCAAAAAAAGGCCATGAAACATCCTCTTTGCTTTGATGGTAATAGTTTGGATCTTACCATCTATTTGAGATGGGTACAAACGCTTGAAGCTTAGTTGAAGGCTAAAGGATGTTCCCATGAAGAGAGTTTCTTGATAGCTACTAAAAAACACTAAGCTTATGCCCACTATTGGTTTGAATGCCTTAGGAGGAGGAGAGCTCTTCAAGGCAAGTTCAGAATCAAGACTTGAAGTAAGCTCAAGTCAAGGATTCAACCTAGATCAACTCTTAGAAGAAGAATCCCTAAAAGTGGAGCCCCTTGTTAGTTAAGGCAAGATCAAGTTTCAAAAGGAAGAAGAGGCGACCATGGTTGAAGAAAGAGTTAAGGAAGAACATACAGTCACCTTAGATCTTGATGAGGAATGGGTTGACCCGTCTTGGAGGATAGACCACCTGTTGTCCGTCAATCTAAGTCTTATCCTCTCCATTGCCCTATTTTAGAATTGAGCTAAACATTGCCAAACAAGCACTATTTTTATTCTCAATGAGCAAGTTTATAAATAAGGCATTGTATGGGATGTCTTCTTTGAGTGCTAATCACATTTTGCTTGTTGGATCATGGATGTTTGATTATTCTGGGAGTTATCATGACTCCTACAAACACCAAGGGCAAGCATTACCATATGCTTCTTTATCCCTGCCTCATAAACACAAATTAAGGGAGGGATGTGACTATTTGAGAAAAGAATCCACATGAGTGAAACACAAGATGAGAGCACCAATAGTGAGAGTAAGCCTCACATTTCCTTACTGTGGTAAAGCCAAACACAACTGAGGGAGTGCAAGCTTCACCCCTTGTAATGCGCCAAGAACTTGAGGAAGAAATTCCAAAAGAACCTGCCCCCAAGGTCCTATTGCCCATTAAAATGGTGTTAGAAGAAAGCCCTTAAGAAGGAGATCAAACGACAAGTGACACCTCTTTTGAGTATGATGAGTTTGAGTTATCTTATGATGTGTATGTTTAGATCTTCAGTGAGGTCATAAGTCCTAGAAGCGTTACTCATTACTTTGATGTTCTCCCAAAGATCTTTAATAACTCCTACATATTCAAGAAGAGAGGAGTCTTATTGGTAAACTTACGCCACTATGGTAATAGTTAACCCCCCCTCCATTTTGGATATTTATGGACCCCATTACATCCATGTAAACTTAGACATGGATTAATGATATGAGATCCTGATGCTTGGTATTTTCTTAAAATATCAAATTTCTTTGTCTGTCTGAGGATGGTGGCAAAATTGAGTTTATCCCTTTGGTGGCTTGGCTTTATAGCATTAAAGGGTGAGGTGATTTAATTTAGGTGGTAGTTTAACCTTTAGCCTAGATATATCTACTTATATTGTTATTGTTACTAGCTTACTCAAACAAAATCCATAAAAAACTCTTTTGATTGATGGTTGATCTTGGCCTGAGGTTGCGATCTCGTTATTGTTGTTTTGTGGTTTTTCTCTTTCTTGGGCCTTCTTGGCGGAGATTTATCTTCATCAATATATGGGGCTCATCATCAAGGCTTTATACCTTTCTTTATTTAGTCAAAGGAATTCACCTATAGATGATTTAGTATCAGAGCAAAAGGTTCCTTCATTTTGGTAAGCATCAAATCCATTAATATTGTGCTTTGATTTGCTTAAATTCTATTCCTTTCTATCATACTTTTTCCTTTAGTTCTCCCTCTCTGAATATCTTATTTATTCCACTTAGAACACTAATTATAGGCCAAACACAATCACTAACCCAAACACATCCCTAAAACTGCACAAAATGCCTTCACCATAAAGTTTGTCAAAAAATACATAGTCAAAAATTTGGCATGGCCTACCCGCGCTACTTAGTATGACTGTGCCACCTTCCTTGTACTCTTATTCCTATTCCATAAAGTTGACATAGCCATTAGTGCCACTGGGCGCAACCGTACCACTTTCATTTACCCAATTTCTTGTCCGTGCCGCCCCTAGCATGTCTGTGCTTCTCCCGTTTTCATCCTTTGCTCTCTTTTCACCTTACAAACTACAACCAACAATGGTAAATGAGGGAGATGCTTCTTAACAAGCGCATGAGATAGATAGGGCCGTTGTGGCCTTCGAGCCTAAGTACGGAAGCTTAGTAAGGAAATGGCTTATATGCAATAGGCCATGAAAGAGCCTCCTTACTTTGATGATATTAGTTTGGATCCTACCACCTATTTGAGATGGGTATAAACACTTGAGAAAGGCATGCAAAGTTGATGCCAAAGAATTTTAATCCCAAGGATCTTAGGGCAAATCCTTCTCAAGAGGAGGAGGTTGATGCATACCAGCCCCATAGTAACTCCTTACCTACACTCTCTTCCACGCCAAAGTCCAAGCCAACTTTCCTTGATAAAGATAGTCACTGCTCCAGCATTTTACTTGATTAGAATATTATAGTAAAGATATTGATCTTTATGCTTTGGTCTGTGATATTAGGCATTCCAAATTTAATAAAAAAATTATCACAGTGATAAAGACCAATTTATGTAATGGGTCAGTGGGATTCAATGATCGACCTGGATATTATGTGAGTCTAAAAGACAAATTTGCTAAAAAATTCTTATCTCTTAAGATAAAACAGTTAGAATAGATACGAAAAGAGGAGGATACTCATTGAGGATATTTTAGAAAATTATCTACAAATTAGATAATACTGTAGATCTAAAGACTAAGGTAACAATGATAGATGCAAAAAAATTTAAAAATCCTACGCCTACGCAAAAGATCCAGAGGATTAAATCCAATCCTACGGAGATAAAAATTGATCGTTTATGGATATCTAGCTTTACTAACCCTACAAAAATCAATAAGAACAATGCGACAAAAATTGATGAGAATGTGAAATTACCATTAAACCCCAATTATTATGAAGCATGAGTGCAAGATCAGAATGGGAAGAAGGATCTTCGTCACCTAAAGAAGAGCTTAAAGAAGATGAGACACAATTAGTATGACTATTAAAATGAGAAGAATAAGTTTTGAACCCATAAGATACAATATAGACCGAAGTATAAGTCTAGATAGAAAGGTCATTGGGTGCAAAATAAGAACAGTCAGTGAACCAATCTGTGAAGATGAATTAGTAAAAAACATGACTATGAAGATATGCTATGAAGCTACTAATCCAAATCCTAATAGCATCTATATCCTGATAAAGGTTTGTTTAGAGGGATATAATAAATATGAATTGTATATCTACATAGATAGTGATTGTTTTATATGCTTTGGAAAAAGATCATTAATTCCAGAATTTATCTGGACAAAAGCCAAAAGTCTTTTACAAGTAAGGATAACAGATAATAGAATATGAGCCATAATGAGGCAATAGAAGGGTTATTCATAGAATTAGGAAGAGCCCAATACATAATACCAGCGCTATGGGTTACTGATCAACCCTCTCATGATGTGACTATTGAAAATAATTTTTGTATTCTCTATGTACACAAACCATAAACCAAATAATATTCACAATAAATGGTCAATAAGTTCCTCTTGAAAAATTAAGCTAGACCTACACTCATCAGAAAAATTGTGTTTACATGCAACCAACGTGGTGAGAAGGTAATGCCTGTACAAGGGGAGGTAGCACTGACAATCTCACTGCTTGGCTTATTTGTTAAAAAGTAGATTGCATAGCAACAAGAGTAATTGTGTAAAGAACTCTACTTTAATTTGATACTCATCTAAAATTTTCGGATAAAGATAAGACATTTGCTAAAGTCACTCTTTTAAATCCCAACACTATTATTCGAGTCAAACAAATGGTGTATATACACCAGGATATCCAAGAGTTTGATTAACAAATTAAAGAACTTCTAGATAAAGGATTAATCAGGAATGGCAATAGTCCTCACACCAGTCTCACTTTCATGGTAAGAAATTATGCTAAAGAAAAAAGAAGAAAAGAAAGAATGGTGATCAATTACAAAAAGTTTAATAATAATACTATCCTTGATGATTATTATATTCCTAACAAAATAATCCTTTTCAATAGGGTTCTTAAAAATGGATTGCAAAATCAGATACTGGCAAATAAAAATGGATGAAGAAAGCATTCCTTTGACCACTTTTAGTGCCCCTTAAGGACATTATGAATTGATAGTAATGCCATTTGATCTTAAAAATGGACCTCAAATATTCCAAAGAAGAATGAATAAGATCGTTAAAGATCTTAAATACTATTGTTTAGTTTAAATCGATGATATGCTTGTCTTCACCAAAACTTAGAACAGCACAAAGATGATGTCTTAGTTGTCACCCAAAGATGCATTGATCATGGTATTATATTTGGTAAGAACAAGTGCATTTATGTTGAATAAGAAATTGAGTTATAAGGCCTAGAAATAAAAGCTGGACAAATTATTCTACAAAAACATATTCTAAAAAAATAGAAAATTTTCCTAAAACGATTGAAGATAGGAAGCAGTTAGAACGGTTTCTTGGATGTCTTACCTATGCTTTAGATTTCATTAAGGATTTAGCAAAACTAAGAAAGCCATTGCAGCAGAAACGGAAGAAAGAAGTAAGTTGGACATGAACCACTAATGATGCAAAGATTGTTCAAAACTTCAAAAAGATGTGTAAAAATCTTCCTGCCCTTGATTTGCCAAATAAAGGAGATGATTCAATTCTTGAGATAGATGCCAACAATTAGCATTGGAGTACAGTCCTCAAAATCAAAGAAGGAGAAAAACTCTACAAATATTGTAGTGGAAGTTTTAATAAGGCAGAAACTATCCTACGATGGAAAAAGAAATCCTTGCCGTCATAAGGGAATTGAAAAGTTTTTAATCTTTTTAGCCCTAGAACCTTTTTTTATTTAAATTGATTACAAAGGAATACTTGATTTTGTGAAACAGAATTTATCAAATATGCAAGCGCAAGGGCGACTCCTGCGTTGGCAACAATGGCTTAACCAAAGAATTCTCTGGCAGATAGTTTAACTCGAGAATCGCCAATGGTGATCGTCAGAGTAGAATTCCTGCAGAAAAGGAGGAAATCTATAATAAAATGCTATTGCTACTAGAACAGGTTTCTCCTTCTAGTAAAGTCCTTACTGATAACATGAAATTCCATACAAAAAGTAGTTCACATTTTGGTCTGCTATCTTCAGTCTATATAATAGCCCAAAAATTTTTCCTTTTAGAGCTACAAGTTAATTACCTAAGATGTCCTTATGATGTCCAAGTAAAAATAAGTTCTCACATTCAAGAAAAATTGTTCAATGAGTAGTATGCAGCCTACATCGACTATTATGATAACTATTCATATGATATTTGGGAGGCTTAGAGTACAACGATCTACTTTTCTGATAAGTCTGCAGTTAGTGGTATTAGTTTTCCAACAAACTCAATCTCTCCAAATGACCATGTCATTAAATCCTAGGAGTACGGGATGGTAGTTTATTTTATAGAATTTTCAGATCCAAAGTACCCATTTTTCTCAAAATTAACCAAGTTACAACAATGTATGTTTAGAAGGATCCATTGAATTCTTATGTCTCTTGATGGTCCAACAAAAATCCCAAATAATAGATGCCTATATATAGAGGTACATTATGCACTAATTGAGTATGAAAATGGAAAAGCTATGCCAGCAGATTATCTCATTCATATAGTTAATTTCGATGACCCCAATGATCAACGACAAGAATGGAGTCCAGAAAGACGGGAATTAGTAACTAATCCTATTTTGGCAAGAGCCATTGGTTTTTACAACATTTATCGTCAAAGTTGGGGATTAATTGAATGAGAAAAAACACTAATGCATTGCTTAAACATTACTTTCGCTTATCACAGTGAGTTACATTTAACGAATATAGGAAGGTAGAGGGAGTGGCTTTACAAGATGTCTTTGATTATCTCTTTGATGTTGGAGTCGGAAAATTCTTATCAGAAAAAGGAAAGAAATCTCTTCTTGAATTATTTGAGAAATGGGATCCAGAGCATCTTTAATATGATGAAGATTTTGATAATTATACTGATAATGATGGTCTAGAAGATATTATTGGAGATGAAGGTATGCAGAATATCAATAATGATGATTAGCCTTGCCATCATTAAAAGACTCTGAAAAATGGTTGCTCTATTATTGTACTATTTTGACAAGTGTCAGGTTTGTAAAATAAGGCAGTTTATTATAGCCATGTAAATGTACTATAGTCATGTGTAAAAGCAGTATGTGCTGTAGCCGTTAGGGCATCCTATGTATCCCCATCCCCTCTATAAAAGGAGAGGCTGAGTGCTAAGAAAGGACATAGTCATTTTAGCATACTTGAGTAAAAGAGAAGTCGGGATTCTCCATTTCTTTATGAACAAGCATCTCTAATGATCTTAATAGTTTAAGTCTTTTTTCAATCTTTCCATTGTAATATTTCTCCTTTCAAGTTTTCAATAAAAGAAGTTTCTCAGTGGGGAACGTTATTCAATTGAACCTTATATCTTAAATATTATAATTTCTTGATTAAAGTCTCACTATTCTTGATAAAGATTAAAAACTTGCATAATGACTATGGTATAAGATAAGAAACGAAACAGATATGTGATATGCCTGATCTAAGAAAGGTATGGTTGAGATTAGCTATCTCTGTAAACCGAAAGCTAGAGGAATGTCAGAGTCCAGCGTTGGCTAAGTTTAGGTAAGGGTCAAAACTCTCTAATTAAATTTTAATTATTTTACTAAGCATGGTGGGCCTATAACGACAGAAATTATAATATTTGAGATATAGGTAGCTAGTAGATTATGTTAACTCATACCAGTAAAGTCCTTATAAGAAGTTTAATTGTTAAAAATAAGTATATTTCCTATTTAGACATTTAAAATAGCTTATTTGCTGAGTTCACCCAACCCAGGGGTCTTTATGCAATTTTCAAAAGTTCAATGACTAAAATAATAAGAAAAAGACCTAAGAATTGATTTACTTTGAACTTTATGACTCCAAATTTGGTTAGCGAACGTACATCTCTACCAAAGTGACGCACAATGGTTGTTTACTCGTCACGAGTGCTTTGTTACTGCACAAGGCTTTGTTTTCTTAAGTCATCTACTTGAAATGTTATTTTCACTAGGCCTTGTCAGTTACATATTGAATCCCTTCATAACACTAAGTCCTAATTCAGGGAAACAATAAGTGCTAGTGTGGCAAAAATCAAATTAATGCTTTTAGAAATCCCAACAAAAGCATAGGGCTATTCTGTGCAGTTTTACCCATCAATGTATATTTACATGTTTTGGGTGATGAAATATTAGATTGATGGCAAAGCAATGAATCATTATTGGATTTGTTAGATTTAAACGCACAATGACACAAGAGGGAGGTGAATTGTGTCTATCGACTTTTCTAGATTGTTTCAGAATACTCGTGAAAACTGTTTGGACTGAGTCTTTGGAGTGAAGCAGAAACAAAGCTAATTGCGGAAATAATAAAGGAGACACAATATTTTTACGTGGAAAACCACATCTTGTCCAACTAAGGTGTAAAAACCACGACCTACCACTATAGGATTTCAACACACTTTCACTAAATGGGTCGAACACGTTATAACTGTAACACACGTGGCTCGGTCACACATGTAACTAGGTCTACCCTAAGACCTTCATTACAAACACCACGTAACTTAGACTACTCTGAGACCCTCGTTGCAAAAATCACGTCTAATGTCTCACAAGACTTGGACACTCTCTTATCTCACTGATGGAAAAGAGAAAAGGGAAAACTTTTTACTTGAATGCTTCTAAACAAGCTTAATGTAAGGTACAATACAATCTCTATTATGCCAATATTTAAGACTCAATTTAGCACTCTCTTTAAAGGTTTTCTCTCAAAAAATTGAGACTCACAAAGACAATTTTAAACCCTTAGAAAACCTTGAGAAAAACTAGAGAAGGAGGAGACTTAAATAGTGTGGTGCATATGGCGCACGAGTGGGGCAAAGATAATTCCACGCCCGCTTAGCAACTTAGCAACCAAGCTCCTCACAATCTCTCCACTTGATATTCTTCCCTTAAAGGATAGGATAAAATCTTTCAAGGATCTTTCAAAATTATTTTTAACGAAAGAAACTCAAATCTCACAACATTATCTTTAAAGAAAAAATATTTTTGGACTCAACTGACACAGGAAAATTAATCCTAATTATTTCAAGAAAATTGTCGGTAAAAAAAAAAAATTCTAAAAACTTGAAATTCGTTTTTTGACTT
Organism: Carnegiea gigantea; assembly: GCA_029747015.1. Classification (NCBI taxonomy): domain Eukaryota; kingdom Viridiplantae; phylum Streptophyta; class Magnoliopsida; order Caryophyllales; family Cactaceae; genus Carnegiea; species Carnegiea gigantea. The sequence goes on from JAKOGI010002233.1 coordinate 103,515, forward strand.
TGACATCAAAATACTGCAGACCTAACTTCTCGAAACTGTTCTCAGGCAGTGTTCTGAAATACTTAAAAACCTTTTAAAGCAAACGCTAAGTCAAGACCTTCTAATTTGCATATTAACAAGAATCTAAAAAATAAAACCAATACCAAGCCTAAGACTCTTGTTATCAGCTGGACTCCTTGCACATGTATCGACTCTGATGTTCCACGCTCATTCGAACTGCTCCAAGTATTTTTCAGATTCTGTCTCAACACATAATTCCAGCACAGCATATTGACTAGTACATTTGGATTCCTATCATCAAAACTTTACACATTAATTGGCTCAATCGGATTTACTTAATAAGTTTTTAATTAAGCATGAAACACGTATTATAGATAATTTGACAAGCATATATGTTATATCGATATAGTTTGCAACTTTGCATGGCTTGTGCCTATAGTGGAATGAAGTCAAAGAGTTAGTGTCAGGCTAGTGTTTAAGTATTGCTAGGGGCTTAATTTTATGGCCTTGTTTGCACAATATTAAACTTGTTGCTTTCCTTTCATTTATTGACAACAAAGATAATTTTGGTGCTAGTATCCACTTAGATGTAATGGTTGTTGTCCATGGATAAATAGAGTTTTGGGGCTAGTAAGAAGTTGCTTGGATGTGGACATTTAGGCAATCACCTGGTGACCCTATTGCACGTGACGTACGTAAGGAAGATAGAGATGGTGATGGTGGATATTCTTGGCAAGGAAATGAAATTAAATACGTGATTTAGGTCTTGTATGCTCAGTAATTTTTTCCTTTTCTGTTGGGATGCATTACAGGGCACCAATCACAACATGTACTGTGAATTTATTTATATGTATCTTATTTTTTATTCAGTCCCCATGTTATAGTATGATTTTTTTTTTTTTTTTTTGGGTTGAGCTTTATATGCTAAGGCATATTGGTTTAGTTATAAACTATTCAGATCTTATTCATGTGAATTCCTTTAGGGAGATTAGGATGTTGGTGGGCATTTTTGCGCCATTGAGACCTAAAATCCAAACAGCTGTCTCAAAGGTTTGCTGGAAGTGTGTTTTATAATGGCTATTATGATTAGTATGTTACAATGTTCAAATGTAGCTTTCGTGATCAGATAGTATGTTGGAATGAGCAACTGATGTCTATATGACTAATATTTTGGCTTTAAATCAATTAAAAGTACCTGAAGTTGCTGCTCATTTGTAAGTAATATTTGATTATTCAATCACTTCCTTATTTTATTCTGATTGCTTTTACTTAATTTTCTATGGAATTTAAACTATTGTATTCATAAAACTCGTGATTGATTGTTTTAGTCAGATATTTATTTTTCTTTCTCCTTCTGCAGGTACAGGACTCCTATACAAATCCCTTGGGAATTTGTTGCATCCAACATGGAATTCGAGATAAGAAGAGTCCCTAAGACCATTTGCAACGGTGTTACCGCGGGCCAATTTGGTGAACTGACAAGCGCATGGGTCGCTCAGAGGCCCGTAGCAGAAGGTCCGTGAGCCAAGGCTCTACAGGTGGCTCACTCCCGTAAGCGGCCCGCGTAATATTTTTTGTCATTTTGCAGCCCAAAATAGCGTCGTTTTGGGCTTGAGTTTTTTTTTTTTTTTTTTTGCCTGTTGTTGAACTAAAAAAAAGGAAAATGATTGTTGGGCAACGTTGCTATAGGGAGCCCAAATGCTATTATTTGTTTTAAACAATATTGAATTGTATTTTTTAAAATATTGAACTATTTCAATTTTTTAGTAGAATGGCAATCAATGTATTTTTTTATTTATTATCAAACTCTTGCAATTTTTATAGTGAAACATGTGATTTTTTAAATTCAAACTGTTGTGTTGTAATTTTAAAAAAATGAGCCTCTAATTATTTATGTTATCAAATTATTATATGCAAATTATTTTTCACAAAATAATAAAGCTAATAACTAAACCAAAATATAAAAACTAAATTAATTAAATATGGTTAGATGTAAGGTCCATATGTATTATTTTATTTGATAAGCCAAGGTAGTGAGCTTTGCATTGGAGATAGTGAGGATTGTGAGCCAAAAAGTTAATTCACAAGTTGATGTGGCACAGGTGGACCCTCTACTGATGAGCCAAAAAAGATACTCCGTATTTTTTTGGCATCAGAGGTGTTAGGATGCAGCCATACATATTCCAAGAATAGTTAGATATGGAATAAGCTCAATCATTGGTATATTTTATTTATGGATTATTTAGACACTTGTGATTCCCTAGGTTATATGTTTTCGGATCCCTTTTGAGTGTAGTTAAGTTTATTAAATATATACCGTAAAGGAACATATTTCTAGATTAGCAATTAGCATTTTTTGTTTGGCTGTTGGGAATGATTTTCAAATAGTGGCACTTGATTTGGAACTATACACGAATAAAGCAAAAAATATACAATAGCATTTTGGTGCGAAAACCGTTGCCATGGGTTTGAAAATTGTTGCATATGATATAAAATAAACCCGTTGCAAACTTGCAATCAAAGTTCTTTTGGTAGCTGTATTTTTAGGAACCGGTGCGATGGGCTGAAAATGCTTGCAATAAATCCATTCCAATATCTAATGCAGCGGTCTCCAGAACGCCGCCATAGATCTATTCCAACAGTTTTGGTACCCATTGCAACACTTCTAGGCATTGCTAAAAGGCTTTTTTCTTACAGACCTCCATCTAATCTTGTTACTTACTAGCAGAGAGTACCCGCAATTTGAGGGTTGAGGTGGGTTCAAGCCTCCCCCCCCCAAAAAAAAAAAACCTAACTCTCATTCTTGTAGGCTGGGCAGGCAAGCCCCCAACCATCCGACTATGTCTACGTTTAAATATTTGTAGACACATAAAAAGTATCTACTTCTTATAAAATTTCTGATGATGATAAACCAATCGAATAGACCTGCATATCCCCAGGCATTGAAAATAAAGAGCCTTAAAATTTGCCAACAACTCCTAACCCACACATGCAACCCAAACGATGCCCATCAAAGGCCAAAAGATGCAAGCAGGCCTAAGTTGATGGTATTTCGTGTCTAATTGAGATTGATTCTATATTTTCAACCCTCTCTAGAGCATAGAAAATTATTAAGTTTATATGTTAATATTCTTCACTAAATAAGCTTTGTAATGACATATTATACACCAAAATACGATAAGTAAAAGAAAAGATATTAGTTGAATATTGGGGCTTGCGTTGAAAATGACCATTGTTCACTATTTTGCTTATATTTTCTTCCACATTTATCCAAAATTATGAAATTAGGTCATTAGAAAATAGACTAAAAAATCTTCCATGAAAAAAAAGAATCACTCATAATGGAGGTTTGATGAGAAAATTATGGCTGAAACAAATTGCACTGTCTATAACTCAGCCTGGCCTATAAACCTGGCCGGGTTCTAGCTTGAACTGGCCAAAAATCAGGCCATGTACTTAGCAGTAGGATCTCGACCAGGTTTTCAATGGAGTACAAGAGCTAACTACTTTGACCTTTGCCTTACTCAAGCTTGGTCAAAGTGGCACTAACAGAAGAGACCTGAAAAATGTATCCTTTTCATAAATTATTTGATGACAACAAGCCAATCAAATAAGACTAGGGGGCCATAAAATGTTGTAAATGAAGAGCCCTATCATATGCCAGCATTGCTTAACGAACATATCAAAACCAAAATATCTCCACCAAAGGTTAATAATCCAAATAGGCCCAAATTGACAGTATTCAGCATTTGGTTTAGGTTCATTCCCTATTTTCACTAGAGTTAGAAAACGAGTTGGGTCGGGTCGACCTACTTATAAAACCTGCCGCCATTAAAAATAGTTTAGATTTCCTCAAAATTTAAAAAAAAAACAGTTTCCATGCTAAACGGTCAAATCGTGTCCACTTCGGGTCGAAGTCGGTTTTGTTCGGGGCGCGTTCGTGTTACTCTGAGTAACTTCAGGTCGAGTTTGATTTGGGTTATAGTATCGGGTTAGACTTTCCCAACTCTAATTTTCACCCTTCCCTAGGGTGAACAAAATTATTTAGTTTATATATTAATATTCATCATTAAATAAGCTTTTTAATGACATATTATACACCAAAATCTAATAAGCAATGAATTGATATAAGCCGAATATTAGGATTAGTGCTGAAAATGACACATGTTCACTAGCTTATATTTTCTTCTATGCTTATCCAAAAATTATGAAATTAGTGTGATTAGATAATAGACTCAATACAATTCTAGAGTAAAAAGGAAAATGTCATTGTCAAAACAAGTTGCACTGCCTACTGCCTAGCCTGGCCCATAAATCTGTACAGGAATTGAGCTTGGCACCTGGTAGAAATATCTCAGCTACATTCTCAGTGTCCTTCTTTGCTTCTGAAACGGGTCTCAACTATTAGATCCTTACCTGGATTGGTTGAGATAGTATCTGTTACACCTTCTAAGAGTCTAATTAGGTCTCTTATTTCTTAACCAGCTCGTCAATAGAAACACATAGACAAGATAGAGAGAAGGACATACAGAGAAACACATAGACAAAATAGAGAGACGTACATAGAAACAGGGGGGGCTACACCCCAAGGGCTAAACACATTATAAAATTAGAGATACATACATAGAAACACATAGACAAAATAGAGAGAAAGACACTAAGAAATTACCTAAAATTCTAAGAGGACTTTGAGACAATACTAAGAGGTTCAAAGTACCTCATCAAACTCTTCCCAAATTCATCCTTTAAAACCCAATAAGGCACAACTCAAGGCTCGATATTCTTAATACCAGGGTTTTCTAAGTCACTCAGGTAAATAAACAGACGGTGACGATCGCTCAAACCTTTCTTCCTTCTCTATACTTTCTTTCTACTTATTTTATTTAACTTAAGGTTCAGCAAAGATGTACTCTTTAGTTAGTTTAGCTCCACTTGTTGTAGATGTTTACATTATTTCTTCGAATTCTATTGGACTACATTGCGTTATTAATTCTTATTATTTGATATCAATATGTTGTACGCTTTTTTGTTAGTGTAATTAGTCATAATTTTTCGCATTGCTTAGTAGAGGTAGTTAGTGATGACAGGCATTGTCGTGATGCATTCCATCACGACTTTGTACCTTCATCCCCAAATATGGATCCTCAGTTCAAGCCTATGTATTCAGATGTTCCTTACATTAGGGATTGCTCCGAGACCTTTCGAAAAGATTTTTAAGGTGAACCTTTTTGTTTGTTTTAATGTCCCTGTTAGTTTATGTGCATTTTAGAAAGTAGATTTGATTTGCAAGTTTTCCTAAAAACTCACCGGTAGGACTATAAAGAAAAAGAGGCAAAGATTCATTTCCATAGAGTCTTTTGGTCAAGAAAAAAATTTGAGAGAAGACCAATGAAAAAAAGCTTGAAAAGAAGAACAATAAAGAAAGCAAGAAAATTGCCTATTCACACTAACTTTGTCAACCATGCACTAAGGGATTTCATAAGGGTTATTTGAGCCTTCACACTGATTACCTTCCTTTTGTCGCCCTAACCTTAAGGCCTACCTAAAAAGTCTTGCTGGAGGCATCCCTTATTCCCAAACTGCGATTGACTTGATTCAACATTGGATTCAGAGGTAATCTTAAAAGTGGCATGGCCACAAAAATTCATTTCCATCGAGTCTTTTAGTCAAAGAAAAGAAGAGAGGACAAATGAAAAGAGTGGCTAGTCTGGAAACCTAAAAAGGCGGGTCAGATAAAAGGGGAGAAGAAATGAAGCCTTGGTTTTTGAGGATAAGAAGCATTCCATTGCATACTCCCATCAAACTAGACTTAAACAAACTATTCACCAACTTTACCACCTCTTCCCAATCATCATAACCTCTAGTCTCATCTCTATCGTAAAATTCAAGGCTCTTTGTCTCCACCATGACTCAAAATTCAAGAGTAGGTACTTGCTCTATATTCTCAACTTTTCTAAGTGGGCACTCACTCACCATGCAAGGCAGGGGGCTCCCTTTTCTTAGACAGTTAGGACTTCTTTCCTACTGAACCTCTCCCAACAAGGAGATAGCAATGATCTTTACACTAAACTAAGGGTTACTCTAGGCAACACCAACAAAAGCATTTTGGCTTGCCACGACCCTATACATCTAGACCTTCTGTTGCAACATATAGAAATTGGGGCTTTTCAGAACATGGGCACTTTAATGTAAAATTAAAGGTTAATTCATCATTGAAGGGAAAAGATATCCTATCCTCGGTAAAATATACTTCATGAGTTAGCCTAGTCCAACAATCATTCAAGTTTTCACCTCTCATCCTATAGTATTCTGTAGCCTAAGACATAGAATAACATGGTGCATAATCCATTAGTCTTCTGTACATTAATTGTGTCATATCCAATGGACTCCAAATTTAGCATGAGACCTTCACCTATATGCATACGAGGTTAGGTCATCATATGTCTACATCGTCAACATAGTGAGCACAATTAATTGTAGAGTCAGCATAAGTGCATAGTATAACTTAGGCTAGCAAGTGTACCTATACATTGGTCTTTAGCCTATTTGCTAGATTTCTCTCCACTTGGATTGTTCAGAAACCCTGGATTGAGGAAGTGTACATTCAAGCATTATACCAACCGTATATGAAAAGGTACACAACCCTTGTTCGCCATAGATCAACATTAAAAGTTCTTGAGATTGCATCAAATAGCTATTATTGAACACATGTATACTTTCACCCTCACCTTAATCAGGCTCAGTCAAGGTGGGGGTTAGCTCCATCCTCAAAATAGGCTTTGTACAAACATATTAGTCTTGGGCAATTCAACCACATTCTTATAGAAAGGACATCAACCCAACTTCAGGTTGTTAGGTAACTAAGATCAAGATGATCTACCCATAAAGGACACCTTGAAAGACATGATATTAGCACTCAAGCAACGAAAAGCCAAACTTGAAGATTTGACATATCAATAGCTCACACCACTAAGTTTATAAGGTTTGGCTACATATCCTTAGCCTTTCATGTCATAAAGTTCTCAAGGATTTAGCTATAGGAACTTCTCATGGATCTGGTCACAGATCTTCAGGCACTCATACAAATAGGGTTCATTGGTGACTTCTAGCATAATGGGACATTTCGATGACATCACTAGTTCCCAGTAGAATGTCACATTTTGACACCACTGGCTCCCTGTACAATAGAACATTCTAACAATAGGCTAGCCCTTGGCACAATAGGACGTTGCTAGCTCTCAGCATAATAGGACATCATTGGCTCCCATTACAATGGGAAATTACAACAACGGGCTGGTTGTCTAACACAACGGGACATCAATAGCTCTCGACACAATGGGATAATGTTGGCTCCTAACATAATGGGACATTTTAACAACATGTTGGCTCCGGCATAATGGGACATTTCGCTAAAATTTAGAACTACTAGACTGGTGTAAGGTCTGTTAGACCCACAAAGGGTCTGCTAGACTAGCGAAGGGTTAAAAATTCAGAACTACGAAACCAAGAAAAGGTCCACCAAACCACTAAAGGGTCAACAATTCTTAACCACTAGAGCAGTAAAAGGTCCGCTAAACTAACGAAGGGCCTGCCAGATGACATGGTCAAGGTTTAGAAACACTAGAGCAACAAAGGGTCTACTAGACTAGTGAAGGGTTGAATATAGAAGTGAAGAAGTAAATAGGTAAGCATAGGAGCTAACTACTTTGACTTTTGGCTTACTCATGCTTGCCAAAGTGGGGACTAATTGCAGACACCTACAAAGTGTCCCTATTTTATAAAATGTCTAATGACGATAAGCCGATCAAATAAGACTTGGGGACCATTGGATATTGAAAATGAAGAGCCTTAAAATGCACCACCATCCCTTAACCCAACATTAAAACCCAAAGATGCCCATCAGAGGCTAAAAGAAGCCAAATAAGCTCAAATTGATGGTATTTGACATCTAGTTGAGATTCATTATGTATTTTCACTCCACTCTTAAGTGCATAAAATTATTGAGTTTATATGTTAGTATAATTCATTGAATAAGCTTTCAAGTGACATATTATATACCAAAATCGGATAAGGAATGGAAAAGATGTAAGTTAAATATTGAGGCTTGCAGTTTGCTTCTATCTTCTTCAATACATATCAACAAATTACCATATTTATTTTATTAGAAGATAGACTCAGTGAGCTGTTAGGGGAAACAATAACTCAAAATAGATGATGGATGAGAAAATTATGGCCAAAATAAGTTGCACTCTCTATAGCCCAGTCTGCCTATAAACCCAGCCAATTCTGGCCTTAATCGGCTAGGAATAGGGCCAAGTACTTAGCAGTGGAATCCCTGTTGCATTCTTAATGTCATTCTCCACTTTTAAAATAGGTCTCAGTTATTACAATTTTATCTGGATTGGTGCGACCATCTAGATTAAGCATGTTAAGATTTGAACTAGTTCTCCTTTCTCTAAACCAGCTAGTACTATCCCTTTCAACACTGTAAAAGGGGGGTCATCCCTAAGGGTTGAACGCATCAAAAAATTGAAGAGGAAACGGTAGAAATCCAAAAGGAATATGCACTAAAAATTAGAAAGGAGACACAACCAAAATTCCAAAAGACTTTGAAAGCATATTAAGTGGTTCAAACCCTTCTTAAATCTACTCTCAAAACCTTCAAAGGCAAATGTCAAGGCTTGATATTCTCAATCTCAAGCTTTCCTAAGTTATTCGGGCTGGTAAATTGAGGGCATCAATCTCTCAAATCTTCCTTCCTTCTAGCTACTTTCTTACTCTTTATTATCTAATTTTGGGTTTAGTAAAGATGTAATCATCTTGTAATTTAGCCGCACCTACTATAGTTGTTACATTAGTTACTCTTATGGACCATCATTGTATTTTTTATTTCTACTAATTGACATTGATACGTTGCATAAATGGTTTTAGCACTCCATATTGATTAGTAGAGGCCGTTAGGGATGGTGAGCAGTGTTGTGATGATTCCATCATGGCATCGCACCTAGCTTCATCCCATAATTTTGATCCTCATTTCGAGCTTATTGAGTGTGATACTGGGGATTACTTGGGAGCCTTTCCAAAACTTCTTCGAAACAAACCAGTTGTCCTTTTCGGGTTATGGTTCATTTTAAAGAGTAAATTTGGTTTATAAGTTTTACTAAACTCGCTAGCGATTCTATTAATTAAATTTGCTTTTTTGTGTAATTGTCTATTAAATCTTCCTCAAATTCGGTATAGCTAGTTTGGGATTCTAACAGGTATACTATCTAGAAAAGAGAACTGGGCTCAATTATGGCCCTAGATTAGGGCTGCAACCTAGTCCCTTAGACTAGATAGCCAGTATGACCTGGAATAGTAAAGAAAGCCAGACTTGGTTCTAGCCCAAGAATGTCGAATCCCACTAGTGAAAAATTAAAAAACTGAGGTTTAAATTCAACACCTAGCAAGCGAGTCCAACCATTTGTGGGGCAATTACAACTCGGGGGGACCCAGAGGCATGGTCTTTACAGTGGTGACTCCATTGGGGACTCTTTTTTTAGAGTGTGAGATTTGAGAATCTACAAGGGAAATTATTCCAATTGCACTAGCATTAGACATCATTGCATTCCAGGTGCTACCCTTTGGGGACAAACAATACCTTTAGGTCAAACTCTACTATTACCTTGGAGCATACACAGGATGGGCCGAATGAAGCTAGCTTGAGTTTAGTGTCAAATTTCCCCTTAGTAACAAAATATGACTTGATTTAAAGGCTAGGCTACCAATCAAGATTAAGGATCCACCAAGAATTATTTAAAGGCTATGCCACTCACAATTCTATAAAGGTTTCACTCAAGACTCACCACTTTTCAGAAAGGATAAAGAGAACTTAAGATTTGAGAGAGAAAGCTTTGAGCTCCGTGCATATAATCCGAATGAATGCCCCTTACAAGTGAGTTTACTGGCTTTATATGTCTAAACTCAGCCAAAGCAACTCAAAAGTCAAAAGGGGAAACAAGAGTACACTTAGGGAAGGGGAAAACATCCAATCGATCACCCCAAGTGCTCTAACACATCACCACTAGCTTTGTCAACCTCATTAGGGTTAATGATGCCCTTACATGAGGTGTCAAGCTTACAAAAAGCCCTAAGCACATCATTACAAGCAATTTGCAGCAAGAAATACACATATAAACCCAACGAACAACCTAGCACAAACGGCTAGGCTAGAACCGATTAAAGGGATGTTTTACTTGTACTTTAGGCTGGATAAAGGTAGAACAAGGGGCTGATTTTTAGGTCCTTTGAACATTTGAATTGATAAATATTTAGATCACCTTTCATGCCCTAAAGTTTCACAAAAGTTGGACTTCAATAAGGTAACTTAATCAGCCCCTTATTCGGACTGTGCTGGAATCCGCCCAGTTCATATAGTCTGGAAATATCTTGCTGTTTAACCCACCAATTGCAGTCCAAATGCCTTGCAACTTGTCTTATTAGAAAGCTAACATTTTAAACTTAGAGAGAGTGTCCAGTAATCCCAATCATGACCATAGCAACCATCTCCAAAAGGCGGAAAAACTAGGACTACATTTTGTCCAGAACTGGCTAAGGAAGCGTAACCTACTATTTTGACCTTCCCTTATTCTTGCCGAGGTTGTAACTCTATTTTGATGCATAAACCCCTTAGGAACACTCTTGGCCTTCCAAATGATAAGAGTAGCACACCCAAGGGGCTTAGGATGGGTTTGAAATTGGAGCTCCAAATCAGTACACATACCAAGCCCCCTTTGATGGAGCTTGTGAGCATTTAGGAGGATGTGGGAGCTCTCTTGGACTTGAGTAGGCATGACACTTGTTTCATACCTAATCAAGAAAATAGTTGGTCACTCGATGGGTCCATTAGCCTTCTAATTGAGCTGACAGCTATTTCACCAACTCGGGACACCCTTTCCTTAATCCACATGATATATGGGAAAGAATTTGGTTGTTCTAGTCTTTCCAGGTGCCCTGTAAATGATAAAGCATTCGTGTTATAAAAAGCACTATTCAAAACTTTATTTAAGCCACTTATAACTTGGAACCCTAACTTAGGATAAAATTCATTTGTATGTTTGACTTAGAATGTGTTTTTGTAACCCTAGTTACTTCATGCCCTGAAGGACTTATGCATTGATACTTTAGGAGAGCCCAAGCTAGGAAGGGTCAATTCTAGTTATATCGCTGAAGGACTAAATGACTTTGTGGACAATTGAACTCTAACAACTCTTGACACATGCCCAGACATGTTCTGGCCCCAATTTAAGTCATGCAGTATTAGTGAATGTTTAGGCCCAAGGAACCAGGCCTAGTAACATGCTAGGGCATTTTCTGGATCTATTTGTGCATCAGTCCACATTTAGGAGAATGGGTAGGAATCGAGCTCAACTTGGCTCTATAGGAACCCGATTGGGATCCTGTTAGCAAGCGTGTCCAGTTTTTGTTTTTTTCAGTATGGTCATGTTGAGTCCAAATGGAGTCTGCAATCATGGCATGAAATCGGTACACTGAGATCTTAGTGTTAGGAGTTGGTTCATGTGTTAACATGGCTTATTCTGAGTCTATGCAAGCCCAAAATCAATAATGTGATCCATTAGACCTTTGGACACCTAGTTCATTCTAGGTGTCATCAAATTATACATTGTATTCATTAGAAGTTTAGTTAGGACCAAAATAATTTATTCATGAGTAAGTCCATGATCCATACATCATATGCCCATTCCAACATCAAGGTTCGACGCACGAGTATACCTAGAATTAACCACATGCCCAAACTAGCCCATTACATGCAAACAACACTAAAGTTATGCTTAGCACTAGTATTGGCCTATGATAGGCTTACATCTAACTTAGGCTCATAGGTTAGTGTCCTATGCCCAACTTAGGACCCAATCTGGGATACGGCTCAATTTTGGCTTAAATTCAACATCTCAACCACAGTTATTCACAGCATAGTGTAAATCTTCAAGTCTACCAGGCATTATCTATTTCTAACTGGACTGGAAGTCAATAGCCATTTCCTTCAGCCTATAACCAATGCTGTTGACCTTTCATTTCCATTATTCACCCCATAACATTCCACTTTTCTAAACTGCTTCCTTATTAAGCAGTCTAGGAGTGATTAAGAAGATATACAAGTGAAGTCCACAAACTAGGAGGCTTCTATCTAGAGAAGAGTCTGGGAGAACTCAACCTACTGGGTCAAAGTCCAAATTAAAGCCTAATCCCTCACCCATTCCAATGGAGGGAAGTTATGAAATGGCTCCACTTATGAAAATGATGGAGAGAATGTAAACCAGACCATACGAGAGCAAAAAGAAGATGGAGATGATGGCTTCCACACCTCAGGCCACAACCACGAATTTCCCAAACGAGGATGGTGAAATGCCTCATAATAGAAAAGGGGAAGACGATGAGAAAGGGCAACTAGATGGTAGAAAGAAGGAGGAGTAAGGGGAAAAGACACTCCTCAAACTGATCCTCGCATAGATCATATAGAGTAGTTACTTAAGGAATCTTAGATGCTTGATAAGTATTTTACTGATTATGCAGGATTCACTTCAATTTTAAAAGGAAAACCACCCTAAAAATTACCATGCCAGATATCAATTTCCATGGAACTAAAAACCTTCAACACCATGTAAAGAATTTTGTTAGTATCATGAGCTTGAAAGGAATTGGTAAAGAGATCTTCCACATTATATTTCCTTGCATGTTTGATAAGAATGTGATGAGGAGGTACAATGTTGTTGACCTACGAAGGTCAGTAATTGGGATGATCTTTGCATTGAAGTCCTACTTCCGTATTCACACAATACTAACTTGCCAATTGCACTTAAAGACTTGAATTATCAAGCAAGAGGGGAAAAAAAGGCTTTTTCGACCTCCTTGCTCAATCGACGATAAAAGTCATCCATATGTTGGATCGACCATTACACTACTAGAAAAGGGGCTCCTAATGACAAAAAGTTTGGTCATTAAACGCATAATTTTCCGTCATTAAAGGCGTTAATGACAAAAAGATGTTGGCCATCGTCCGTCATTATTGGTCCCATCGTTAATAATTTCAACGACGGCATGAAAATTTTCGTCGTTATTCTAAGAACAACGAAAAGAGATATTGTCATTATTAGTTAACTAATTAATGACAAAAAAAATAATAACAACCATATTATTCATCATTTATTTATGAAATTAGAAATAAAAAAAATTATAATGTTATCAGTAACGACAACTTTGGTTAGTTGTTACTGTTTAAATAAAGACTAACGACAAAGTATTTTGTCGTTGAAAATTGGAAGCACCTGATGATAACGACAAATTATTTGTGCCGTTAATAATTCCATGGAGCTAATTTCAGCCGTATAATCACTATAATGGTAAAATGGATTAAATAGCTCAAGGAAATATTAGCAATACCAATTTTATATATCTATTGAATGAGAAAAAATTAGTTTGTAAATATTTGCTACAAAGCAAAGTTATATATATGAAACCAAAATTGTCTTAACTGTGGAAATAATTTAAGAAACTAGATGAGTTATGTTGTTCTCAAATTTGATGTATAAATAAATAAAAAGTTGGCTAAAAAGAAAGGGGAAAACTAATGATCTCAAATCTTGTAGCCAAATAGTGGAAAATGCTAGAACTTGGAATGAGGATCTAGCATCTTCGTGTATCTATTAAAAAAAGAAACTATTAGACCTTTATTCATAAAGAGAGAGACTGCAAAAAGTATGTACACCAAAAGTTTAGCATCAACAGTTAACTTTATCTGTTACAATAATAATTTTAAGCAAAGCATTTTCAATCTCGACACTACTTCATAACAAAAACAATTCTGTACGTGGCTGCAAAATCATGTTTTCAAGTGGAGGATGTTCTTGTTAGTTTGTACACCAAAAGTCTAGCATCAATAGTTAACGTCATCTGTAACAATAATAATTTTAAGTAAAGCCTTTTCAATCTCGACCCCACTTTATAACACCCCTTTTCCAAATACAACACACTGGTCAATGGAGGAGTACAGATGTAATCCATTCCTTGAAATGAAAACACACATATAAACATAAAAAGGCTCCTGTCAATTTGAAGGGGAGTTTATATCAGTTTCATGTTCTTATTTGAATCTTCTGTAACCTTAAGGATGTTAGTTCTGGGGAAATGACTGCATGACTTTTACACTCCCAAATATCTCTTATTCATCACAACATAACTAACATAACTAACATAATTAACACTCCCAAATAGATTTCTCATTCACCATAGCACAATACTGCTCATCAATTACTCACTTCACCATAACACAACATAACCTCACACTATCCAAATATCTCCCAGTATTTAGCCAAACCAATTTTTAAAGAACAATATAAAAATTAAAATTGAGTTCAAACCTAGAGTTTCATGTCCATCGCGTGCAATAGATGGTGGACGAGTGTTGAATTGTTAGAAAACAAGATCCTTGATCCTCATCATTTCAATGTCAACCGACTCCACGTGATTTTGAAGTTTTTCATTATCCACTTCGACTGTAGCCAAATGATCAGTAAGAACTTCATTCTTTCTTCTTGTAGCATTCAGTTCAACTTCAAGCTCAACTCTAGTAGAGTACAATCCCCTCACATCTTTTGGCTCTACTCCTCCCTGAAGTCTAAGTGCCTAACTTTGAGATTTTGACTTGAAAACCATTTCAGCAACCTACTAATTGGAAAAAAGTTATGCATAATCAATTAAGTAGAGATGACTTATTTATTATTCAAGTAAGTAAGCTGCATGCGTTTTTTTTTTTTTTTTTTTTTAAGATGAGTAAGCTTTAATTACTCCCCCAGACTAGACAATGTATAGCAAAGGACTTATACGTATCTAATGATGCTTCCTTTAAGTACCACCCATGTACTACATCAAGAACTCACAATGGAGCAAGATCTCTCACAAAATGCACATCTAAAATAGACACGTTCATAAGATTCATTCTCAAAAAACACAAGCCACAAACACAATCTTTCAATCTGGCATATCTTCTAAAGTGTCATACTTTCTTAAAGGATGAACTAAAAAAGATATGCTCATGATATTCATTCTCAAAGCTATACAACACATAAACATAGTCCAGCAATCTATTAAATCTTTCACAAACAACTAGACTCTCTCAGAGAAACTAAAATAAAAATGCAAAAGCTCAGATGTATTCTCAAAGCCTGCACATCACACAAACACAATTGCAATCTGACAGATATTTTCAAGAACACCCACCTCCATTTGTGAAAGTGAAGTATCTTTTTCCATAACATCTTAGATTTTATCGTAAAAAAAGAAACCAAGCACATTAACAATCTCTAGGGTTACAAACTCAGTACCATTTTTGTGAGTTTCATAGAACATTTGAAGAAAAGATAATTAGAAGCCGATCAAGGAAGGTTGTTTATAAGGAACCTATAGCCCATATACATGCAGCATTTGTGATTCACAACATTTAAGAATTTCACTATATTGAGAAATGTTGGCATGCTTGTGGAAGGAGAGCTAACTAGAGAAACACCTACAAAACCTACTAATAATTCGGGGTAACCCACAGAATACAGATAGGAAAGACAGTAGCTTTACAAGCATGAAGGTGCGTGCTCTAGACCACGCAATAAATACATCCCTATTGGAACCGCATACATTCAAGCATTGGAGTGCCTTCTTTCTAAGGGCAAGATCGACATCTAGTCTATCAAATGTGATACAGAAAACACATGAGAGCCTAAGAATTGGGACATGAATAAGTATTGCTAATATCATGTACTTACATAAAAAATATACATGGATTATCCAACCTAAAACTATATCAATTTGTACCATTTTATTGTCTTATATTTGCTCAAAATAAGTCATTTAATTAGGATTTAATATATTTTTTATATTTTGTAGGAATTGAGAAAATTTAAAAGTGCAAATGAAAATTGCTCAAGTTACTTGCAAAAAGGGATGGTGTTGGATCAAATGAAAAGGGGGAAAAAGGAAGAAAGAGAAGGCCTAGCGTCAAGGTGCAATCTATAACTCCCCTCTTCTCTCTGCATGGGCTAGGCCCAAGTGTTTTCAGCGCCTCCCTCAGCTGCTCTCTCATGTAGACATGTATTTCCCAGAAACCCAAAGCCCATTTTTCTCCCCCCTAGCTCGCCTTTTCTCCTCCGTCAATCCTCTTTCTCCATACGGGCCTAGCCTAGCCACTCAAAATGCAGGCTGCTCCTCTCCTTTCCCCCGTCTCACCTAATCGGCCACGTGATCGTCACGCCTTTCCCCCTCTTCCATTTTTTCTCGTTTTTCTACCTAGTAAACCCCCGAAAAACAGCTCTAAACCATTGTTGTTTCATCTTCTTCAGCCCTCGTCTACATAATCAACCCTTTATGCTCCTTTTTTCTCTCTCCTTATTCATGCGTGATCATCAAGTTCATCATTACCTCATCGGTCTTTTCCAGCGAGTGAATTAGCTTAAATGGATCAGTTACAAGCATTGGGCAAGATTTAATTGGAGATTAATTGAAGAATTGAAGACATGGATACTAGGATTTGGAGCAATAAAGTCAGTAACAAGTTGAAGAAGCAGTACCATCGCATTGTTATTTCAATTTCATTTTGTTATATTGTTCTCCCAATTCCAGATCTAAAATTGTTGAACTTTGAATTAGTGTAATATAAATCTAGGTTTTCAATTTGGAGTGAAGATTTTAGTTTTAGTTTTGAATTGCAAATATTTGGTTCAAGAATTTCAGATGTGGGCTTCCTATTTCGTGAATCAGTTGCTCTGTTTCATTCGAGTTTTCGGTTGCTTGTTCCCCTATTTTTGCCTTTGCTTGCTTGCAACAGTTCATGGTATTATTCTGCTTTTGTTTCTGATATGGGTGGCCTCTTGGTTTCAGTTGCTCTTATGTTGAGTAAATTTGTGTCTATTTCGCAGTTAAATTATGATTTATTGTGTCGTTACGACCTTTTAAATTTAGTGTTTTGTTAGGTTGTTAGGATTTACTGATGAATTTGAATGCTTGATTCCATTATGATGGCTAATATCAAGTCAATGTCATTGACTCATAAATTCATTTCAATAAAATGAGGTTGAGTAGGTGATTTTGTAATAAGAAGGCTTTGAGTTTATTTTATTTATTTATTTTTTTGGTTAGATAATTTAGTTCTACTTTTAGGTTTTAGTATTTAATTTAATCTATTTGGTGTCAACCTACATTATAAGCTAATCTAGTCAGGTTAGCGGCCTAATTTCATAGCCCCATCCCCGAGGATCGACATTTAAGTGCTACGGTAATAAAACCGTATGCTTGCGGAAATCACAACATGGATCCAACTCCAAGATCTGTATACCCTTGTATGTCCATGGACTACGAGGCAATTATGAAGAAAAAAGCATCCACATGAGAAATCTTGAGTTATGTTCAATTTTTAGGATAGGATGTGTCTTAGTCCCTTACCATGCTTAGCTTATAATCATGTTTTGAGTCACCTTGTTTTCTATCCTAACTCTAAGTTTGATGTGATCTTAATTATTAATAAAATATATTCTTTTACTGGTTCCAGTCAACACATCCCTTTATCATTTTCTAGAATGATCTTGTGCAATGATGAATCCCAAAAAAAAAAGTAGGACTAGATTGGAAACCTTACAAGGCAAACTAGGTAAAAGGAGAGGGAGAGATAAAATAAAAAAGAGATGAAGGATTTTAATCCATCATTTGAAAAGGAAAAAGTCAGAAATTTTTTGGCAACAGGTCATGCCACTTTAAAGGACATGCTTAGGAAATAAGGCATCTTTTGTTAACCTACATTAATACCTAATAAGTTACCACTTGGAACCCATTAAAGTCTTTGAAAAGCCTAATACTTTGGTAGGACCACAAGTGGATGGAGGTGGTTTAGGAAATCAAGGTCGTCTCCTATAAGAACTAGATTGATCTATCGGCCCTTATCCCCTTAAGATAGGCGACTCGAGTTAATACTTGATATTGAAATTAAATTAACCAAATATCTAATCTAGTGGATAAATAATCATGAAATTAAGCAGAACAAGCAATTTCCCGAAGCACGCATCAATCAAGCACTTCTTCATCAATTGATTGTTTTAAAATTGACAATTAAAGTATCACAACCCTCTTTTAAGGTAAAGTGAAATACCTAAATCTAACAATTACCATTTCTCAAGGACTCTTGATTTGTTTAGGTTTGTTAAGTATTCGATAATCATATTCATGGTTTCTCAATTGGTAATTCTCTCTCAAGACATAACGCAATCAAGTCAAATCCTAGGGTTCTAGTATCGAATTTCACCTTTCAATCTTTCATCCAACACCCAAAACATGGAATAAAGTGATCAAATTTCTTGCAAGATAATAAACATCTAGGATCCAATAAAATAATCTAACAATTCCAAAATACTCAAAAAGATTAACAGCAAATCAAGAACTTAATTAGTATTTGCATAAATCCAAAATCAAAACAACAAGAGATAATCAAAATTACAAAATAGAAATCCAAAGATAATTAGAAAAGAAAAGAGAAGAGAAGAGAAGAGAAAAGAAATGCTCAGGTAATTAACGCGCTTGAATCCGTCGATTGTAAACCCGGTATAGAATCCTTCTAAATCTCTACTTCATTTCACTCTCTCTTCCTCTGAACTAAATCCTAATCTGAGTTGACTGGAATGCAGTATGGAGATTGAATGATGGGGTTTGGAATGTTATAAGTACCCATAGCGCATATAATTTTAGGGTCATTTTGATGCATTTTTAGAGGATTAATATGCTTAATTGTATGATTTATGCCCTATTTCTACTATTACAATTACCTTCGCTTGTTTTCAGATTTTCACTTTGTGAGCCAAGTTATATGAATAGAATGAAGATTTTGAGGCCTTATGGATCAAAGAAGATAGTAAAAGAGGCCCAAAGACACCTAATATAGTCAAACTGTGGCCGGAACCAGAGTCTAGGAAGATCCAGAAAAAGCAACAAATGAATCATCGTGAAAACAAGCCTGCCAGAGGCCACCACAACTAGACCATGGTGGACTGTATTTCCTCATCTTCCCTGGTTTTCTTTGCGGCCTTTCATTTTCCACATGTTTTTAACATTAGGAGCTTTGATTTCTGTGAATAAAAAATGGTGTTTGCTATCCTCCTTGGTATCCATAATCCATCCCATTCTACCAAATCCATTATCCAGATTAGGATTATAGCGTAGATTAGATAGAGGTAGAGAAAGGGAATTGAAGTAAGATCTTACAAGGATTCCATGCCGAGTTTGCGATCGATAGATTCAAGCACGATTTTTGGCTGAGCAATTCTTCTGCCTTCCTTTCTTTTCTCCCCTTATTTAAGATTTCATGTTTTGCAATTTTGACTTAGATTTGTAGTCTTGATCTTGGATTTATGCAAATTCTAGTTTATTTCCCTATCTTGCATTGTTAACTTTGGTACTTTGCCATTTATTGGATTGTTTTATCGAATTCTAGAAGTTTATTATCTTGTGAGGAACTTGATGAATTTCTTACATGTTGTGGGTATTGGGTGATGAACTTAAAGGTGACACCTAATACTGGAATCCTGGGATTTGACTCGATTGTGTGGAGTCTTGAGAAAGTCTCATCGATTGATAAACCATTGATTTGATAATCGCAAGGTTAATGAACCTAAATAAATCAAGAACCCTTAAGAAATGACAATTGATTGCACTTAGGTATTTCACTTCACCTTGAAAAGGGGTCGTGAAACTTCGATTATGGGCTTTAAAATAACCATTAGAGAAAAAAGTGCCAGTTTGATATTTTGGATAGGGGAAATTGCTTGATTGGTTTAATTGCTTGATTTTCATCCATTACATTAGCTAGTTTGTTATTAACATTTCAATCTCAAATTTGGATTTGCTTAGCCTATCTTGAGGGATTGTAACCTAATATATCAACCTAGTCCTTATGGGATTGACCTTGATTGCTATGACGCCACTGTGCGCTTGCGGTCCTATCAGAATGAGACTGAAAACAACCTTTTTATAGTGAAACCACCTAAAAATCGAACAGTTATGAGAAATAATGGAATTAAAATTGCTTGGAAGTCGAACAACTAGAGAAAACCAACAAGCTCTGAGAAATGAGACCACCACGGACCTTGGGCTCCACCACGGACCATCCGTGGTGGCCACTGTTCCAACATTCTTCTACTCTTTCTTCAATCCACAGGCATAGTGACTTCGGGGTGTCCTTTGGGGTCAAGCTATACTTATTTATTGTCAAATTAGGGGTAAAATGGTCCAAAAACCTGCAAAATGCAAAACAGAATCATACTTGAGTGTAAAATAGACAAAAGAGTCCATAATATAGCATAAAATACATAATTCTCCCTAAAAATGGTGCAAAGTAACTTCTACATAGAGTGCAGTTTAAGGACTTATCAAACTCTCCTATGCTTAAACTGTTGCTTGTCCTCAAGGACACGCTAGAGAAAACTGATAAGGGGAGATGCATATATGACTCCAACACTTAACAACCTCCTTAAACTAGGTAAGTGATAGCATATCACAAGCAAGAATACTAATCAACAACAACCCTAAGTAATGCGCAAGTCATTTCAAAATTAAGAGGAGGAGAAGGTTTTCAAAAAAGTACGAGATCACAAGTTCGATATCAAACTTGATCACCCCCAAAGAACCACAAAGCACATCATGTAAGCACTGGAATTGAATAGAGCTCAATAGACTGGTAAAACCTCACTTATAGGAAATGTGGATCCCTTCCGCTCATGTGTTTGAAATATAGCATAGGTTCACTCAGGACTCATTCCAAAGATGCAATCTACCATATGCTTGCAAAAACTCTCAAATTCTCTACCACTAAAATGCAATATGCACATGACAATCAAGAGGACTTTATATGGGTTGTAATGTGAGCTAGAAGAGTTAAGGGAAAGAAGTCGACAAATACATTTGGAACAATGTGGAGCTACTTAGCTAAGTCACTAGGGAGCAACCAATCAAAGCACCAATTAAGCAATAAGTTCACCATCACTCCAAACTCCAACAATTCAATGAATAAACCCCATAAATCAAGTAGGAAATGAGTTGACAAAGAAAGGAGCTCCCGCTATTTCCATATCCAGTGCCAATCACGCATTCAGTTTTTATTTCTTCTTTATTTTTCCTTTTTTTTTGGCTGCTTTTTTTACAT
Organism: Carnegiea gigantea; assembly: GCA_029747015.1. NCBI lineage: Eukaryota > Viridiplantae > Streptophyta > Magnoliopsida > Caryophyllales > Cactaceae > Carnegiea > Carnegiea gigantea. The sequence goes on from JAKOGI010002233.1 coordinate 124,744, forward strand.
GAATTTTCTTTTTTATTTTCCTTTTTTTCTTATTTTGAAAAATTATTTGAGAATTTCAATTATTGAAAGGCATAGAACCACCAATTATCAACTGAAAATCTAATACATATACAAAACCTAAAAAGAGGGAACTAAAGCAACTGCTCAACGTCATCGATCCCTCAATAAACCAACATACCAAAGCCACCTTAAACTCAATTATCCCCAAAACCACCCGCTATATAGATGAAGTAATGCTCCATAGACTGGGCCTAAATATAGGAATATGTGTTTGGCCAAGGGCTAATATAAAGGGAGCACAACAAAGACGAGAAGAAGCTCAAAGGGGCTAGCAAAGGGGAAAAACATATAACACAGGAGTAGACTATTTGGCTATTTGGCTAAAATGACTAAGGAAAGAAATGTCTCTATTATATCATCAACTATGCACATGCTAATGTGGTTTGGAACAAGAGTGAAGGCAATATCTAAAGATGCAACGTGGTAGAGTCATACACATGAAAGAAACATGAGACTAAATATAATGAATTAGTCCAAATAAGGCTCAAAGTCTCACGGAACATCTACCAAAGTCAAAATTAAGTCATAAAATGACTCCCTTGTACAAACATTGGTGCCAATGACTCTAGGGGGTAACTTACTTCTCAATCTAGAAAAGGATCAAAACAAGAAATATTCACAAAACCTTCATAAAGTTTCGCACCAAAAGGGATTACACATCAAAAGCTACTCAAGCTCATGAAAGCTATTTTGCCATGTAAAATTATCATTCGAGGTTATCTAAATCTAATGCACACCATCCCTACATGCAATCCTATATGCAGGCCTAATGCAACTAAATCCAAAACACTAATGCAAACAAAAAGGAAACCTAAATCTACATGCTCTAACTAGTATGTGAACTAATAACCGAAATAGAAAACATAGAAACTACCCTTCCCCCATGCTTAGATAAAGAATTATTATTCAAAAGAAAGAAAGTAAGAGAAGGGAAAGGGAAAATAAAGAGAACAATCTCACCAGGTTAGATATTGGAAGCACCTAAGCTAAGGTCTCCTTACAAATAGGCCAAATAGAGCATCAGCCTCTCCAGTTTATCTTCAAGACCTTGTCTTATTAAATTAGACATAGTCAAAGCCTGCAAAAGCATGTCAAACACCGCAACATGGGACTCGCAAGCTTGGCTATAAGAGAGCATGAAGATGAACATAACAAAGAAAGTTAGTGCTCTCTTTAATAAACCAAATGCCATAGAAAAATCAAAAGAGTAATCAAAGAAAGTATTTCACATGATTTTTTAGGTGCATCCACTAGGTACATAAAATATAGGTCGAGGGAGGCATTATACCCACTAAAGTAACCTCCAGACATAAAATTATCAACACTCCCACCAAGCATGCTAAACAAGTTATCCTCATAGCCCAAATCATTATCAGCATAAAAATCATAGACTTTTCAATGGGCGTGTCAATGTAATACTCAGGGGAAGGAGCACCTATATTTAAGACATGATCTACTCATTATAGGAGTCTGTATTCGCATGTGCTTACTTTTTTGTATGTCATGGTTGGTAAAGATAGCATGATAGTGCATGAAGATCATATTTAAGTTCTTTGCCCTAAACTTGATGGGTGAGTTACGTAAAATGTCCACTAGCATTGGGCTGAGCTGAGTGCCATGTTATAAGATGATTGATGTATCTTATGTCATGTATTGCATGATAAGCTTCATGAGGAAACCTTAAAGTAATGCCTTTTTTAACTGATATGCTTATAGCACTGGCACTATGGGATTGTTTCGTTTGTCATGATGTCATGCCACTATTCTATGTACTAGTACTTCACAACCTTAGAGAACTCTACATGCATGAATATGTGATTGCCAATGTACTTCATGTGACAGGATTATGTGTCAGGTGTGCTTGTGGTCGTACTGGAGTCTTTATTGTATTACTTGATCATTGAACTCTGAAACATCCATGGTTGTTAATGTGGTTTGGCGTGACTTGGTTATTATAAACATTGTAATTATGATGTTCTAAGTGTACTACAATATTCCGATAGGCGTGTAAAGGGGCCAGAGTTATGTCCATGAACATGTCATTTTACTTGCATATTTCCATAATATAAAGATCATTAGTTCTATATGGAGACCCTGGGGTAGAGCTCTCCATTAGCTAAGCTATTATGATTACCTTAGCTACTTGTTGTTCTTTTAGTTATGCATTTTGTCTCAAAATCTTCCTTTTTGTTAATTAAGATTGTAGGAATAACGAGAGGCATTAGCATAAGAGCTCTACATAATTACTCTGCCAACTCTTGTGCTACTTCTAATGTTGTATTCCGTAACCTACAAGAACTAGAAGCCTCCTTAATAGGCAATCTACATCTAAAATAGCCTATTATGGGTAGCTGAATTACTGGCCAAGCTATAAATGCATTGTTGGATATAGTGACCTTATGCCAACTGTACTTTCAACTAGGGAAACGTCACTATCTCCTCCAAAGCAACTTGTGGATAAGAGATGCACTGAACCTCTTTTACTGATCAATCTGTATTCTTATCCTACCATTTCCCTTCCAAGCTGGTTCCTTGCTTATTAACTAATAACCCCATGTAGTATTTTTGCTAACTTGCATGCCATATACTTGTGATGTTGATTGATGTTACATTATTACTTTTTATTCTTGCCCTCAGAGTGCTAACATATCGATTCATCATGATGTCGTTGCATGTTTGTGTGTCATCTTATGTGTTTTGGTTATTGTTGTGATGCTGTGCAATGCCTACTACTCTGTGTTGATATGGAAGCCTTGCCTAATTGATTTGATGCTAAAATTATTCAATTTCTTCATTTATTAAAATAAATTTGATCTGGTTTGTCTATCTTGACCCAACTTTAGTTACATCATTAATTGTTATGTATGAGAAATCCTTGAACGTCAGCTCAAGTTGATGTGTAGACATAGAGTGTTGGTTTTGCTGCCAGTATTGCTTAGATATAAATTTAAAAGTTGAAGCTATTTAAAATAAGTTTAATATGGTTGTCCATGCCAACTCATTTGCTACTCTTGCCTGCGGTTTTGCTTGGGCGCTTTTAATAGATTGAGTAGATGGTTAAAGGGAGTTGGCAAGGAGGGAATGGGATAGCATAAACTTCATTTTTCTAATTTGAAAGCTATATTTAATTGTAAAGTATGCTTTTGGATTTTCTTGTTGAGTTTTTATGGTTTATGTCATGCGTATATAAATCTCCTGTTTTATGGTACCGTGGACTTTGGAATTTTGAGGATAAAATTCTTTCAAGAGGGAAGAGTGTAAGGACCAAGAAATGTCAATTAGAATTAATTACTATGGGTAGAATTTCATTAGTTGTGTCAGGCTAAATTTTTATGTTTATTAAATTTTCTAATGTATATGAGTTAATTTTTGGGATTTCTCTAATGTGTTAGGTGATTATGTGAAATTACTAAGTTTAGTTAAAATTATCCCTATGTGTGATCGTATGGAATTAGTGAGATCGCCCATACTAGTTTTGCACCTTCACGTAGGATAAAGGACGCAAGGCTCCCTACTTCTGCTCCTTCGCTTCTCTTTCTCCATTAGCTGAAGAGGGAGATGGAGAGGGAAAGAGACAGAGATAGAGACAGAGATAGAGAGGTGGTGGACGCCAATGAAGTGGCACTAGCTGACCCTGTTGAGATAGTGACTCATCTTGGTTGCCCAGGCAATTGGCTTACTATAGAGAGAGGAAGAAGACGAGGAATAGGAGGAGGAGCAAGGGGACCACCATTTCTACACTCTTGGTAGGATTTTATCAACAAGTGTCCTGTACTCCACCTTTCTTAGCTCACTAGCTGTAATTGGGACCCCGAGGTACCTAAAAGGAAGGGACCCAACTTGAAAGTTTGTAATTTCTAAACATTCTGCTACCTATACGCTATCACACCCACTAAACACCACCTAATATTTAGATAGATTAACCTTTAAACCTATGCTCTTTGTAAAGGATAAAAAAGCCTCTATTAAACATTGCAATGATATTATGTGTGTCTTAGCAAACATGATCAAGTCATTAGTAAATAGCAAGTGTGTTACCTTTAATC
>JAKOGI010002234.1:0-127500 GCA_029747015.1 Carnegiea gigantea
ATATATATATATATATATATATATATATATATATTAAGAGGAATATTACAAAAAAAATACATTAACATCCTTGGGGTTAGAGTTTCCTCTATAATTAATCAGGTATCTAAATTACCCAAGGCCTTGACCTTAACCCACCTTTGTTTCATCCTTTCCTTTTATCTTAATCAATTAGAGTTTTGTAGTATTTAGTAAAGCATTTAATTTTGTTAGTTTAAATTAGCACCCCTAGCTACTGCAAATATTTGCTTTTCTCTTACTTCTTAGGTTGATACTGTAAATTCTTTATTTAGAATATACTAATATGCTGCATGCTTGATCTTTAATACTTAATTTCTTAATTTTCTAATTTGATTAATAGAGGTTCTCAGAGATGACATGGGACATTGAGGTCCCTTCCATCCCGATGTTGCACCTTTGCCCCGAAATCTAAATCTTCGGTCCTAGCTAACGTAGTCTGACGACCCTTCCCCCCCCCCCAACCAACAAAAGATTATTCGTGGACATTTTCAAAGCCCTCTTTTATCAACCCTATTGTAGATATCCTAAAAATGGCATATTAATTTTTTAAAATGCCTACTGATGAAACTTTACACCCAATCTATATGCTTAGGGACCCACCAGAAATTAAACAGGAACAAATCTCTAAAATGAACATGAGGCAAACATAAGTAGCCCAAACCAAATTTAGAAGACGGGTAAACCCTACACCGATGCGAGAACCAACCTACTCTCTCTCTCTCTCTCTCTCTCTCTCTCTCTCTCTCTCTCTCTCTATATATATATATATATATTGATTCCGCAAAACTTGAGACCCCAATGGGGGGCCCACAGTCACACCCATGAGCCTAACCCACAATGGATATCTATGGCCCTCATGGCCCCTGCCGGACAAACCATCTTTTGGCCTCTTCGAGAAACACCCCATGCGAAGCCACGACTTACCCCCGGCAACAAGAGCTATAAATACCCAGCTACCCACCTCGGAAAGAAGGGCAGAGAATTCTGAGAATTCATCCATCATGCATAATCAACAAAGGAACACATACATCACATTCTCTGAAAAGACACACCCTTTGTCAGTACTTTCTCTGTATTGTCTCTTTTGTGGGACCCCATGCTGACTTGACCATCGGAGAAGCGTTCCCCGGATCCCAATCTAAGGTGGCCCTTTTTTGCAGGTTCAATGCTCGTGGAGTGGACTATCAGATGCGCTGTCCTTGCTATCACATAAGCCTACTCTTGTCCCACATCATCCTTGATGAAACCAGAAAGTTCTCGAAATAGATTTGGCATCGTCTGTGGGGAGAGAATAGTGAACGATGGTAGTAAGTGACATCACACGCCTACATTCCAGGCGAGATAAGGCCCCGATGGCTGATGCCCTAGCACCCCTTCAGTGCAAGATGCCTCAGAGAGCCACGGAAAAATCCTTGCTCGGTCAGGCAGCGACCACCCAAGCAGGAAGCTTGCGTCACAATGTAGGCATTGAAGAACTTTATGGCTACTATGACTAACGCCATCCTATAGTAGGTGACCGAACAAGTAAATAAGATCATGGAGGTCGTGAGCTCAATGAGGCTGTCGCCTACCTTCGATTACATGCCTACCGTAGGATGCAAGCCGTCCCACAGGCGCCCTCCCGCTGAGTCACTATGTCAAAGTGATGAAGTAAGAGAGATTGTTCGACTTGAGAGGAACAAGTGGTCTCATAAGAGAAGCCATGACCACTCAACAAGGAGAAATTCCCGGCAGGTCATCCAGGCATGACAAGCCTGCCCGGTGGCCTGAAGGGGCCTCGTAAACTCCACGACTGCGTCCACACCATACGCAACCCACTCTTAGCACATGGCCTTTCAAAGAGCAGGAGCAAAGCTCAAAGCCTCGAGAAGGAGCCTCTCGGGAGAGGCACACCCGGAGCGCTATTCAGCTCGAGAGTGCACACAAAGTCCGCCCGCATGAGGTGCATGCAACCATAGCCCTCTCTAGCCCAAGCCCTCACGGTACAGTCCGTGAATGACCAACCTCCCGCACAGGAGTCCGTTAGGGGTTGAGATTGGGTGACAGTTGGAGATTCCAGTCAAGGTGTCAGGGATGGCCGCTCGAACAGGTCCGGTCTCCATGCCCTGTTAGTGCGGAAGTGATCAACACTCCTTGGTTGGTAAAAGTCAAGATGCCTACCTTGGAATTGTATGACGAGACCATGAATCCAGAGGAACACCTTGGGGCGTATGAGGCTCAAATTTATGTCCAAGACGTGGACGACGTTGCCTACTACCGGTATTTCCCAATGACTTTGAAAGGGGTGGCACAATGCTGGTTTAATGGCCTGACTCCGGGGAGTGTCTTTTGTTTCCGAGATTTAGCAGTTCAATTTGTTGGCAAGTTCATCACTATCCGCAAGGAGAGGTGGACTAGCATTCACATTTAAATATCAAGCAAGCGCCGCAAGAGTCCTTGCTGGAGTTTATAAAATGGTTCCACCAGGAGGCAGTCCTGAATTATGATCTAGAAGATGGGGTGGCGTACACCTCCTTTCTGAATGGATGAAACAACAGACGATTCAAATTCTCTCTGGCCGAACAGAAGGAAACTTCCTTGGCCGAGGCTCTAAGAAAAGTCGAGGAACTTTATTCAACTAACCGAAATCTGTGCTAAAAACACAGACACCTTGAAGAAGGCTAGAGCCCAAGGAGATAGGAATGTCGACCGAGGAGACAAAAGGCTAAGAATTGACATCTAGGACTCTCGCTTCACTTCAGACCCGAGAACCATACTAATAGAAGTGAAGGGACATCGCATGCTAAGGAAATCGTCGCCCATGACCGGGGAGCCGAAGCCACACAATGCGCAAAAGTATTGTTTTATGAGCAAAACGGTCACGCTACCAATTGGTGCACAGAATTGAAAAAGGCCCTTCACGAACTCACTGATAAAGGATAAATACGTCATTTTTTGAAGAGAGGACCCAACTCCCCTCGTAAAGACCGTGACTTGGCACGCGAGGGACCTCGAGAGGAAGAGTGATCCTCTAAGATAGAAGTGACTATCACCGACGGATATGAAGATGACATTAATCGTGCAGCACGGAAGGCCCAGATGAGAGGAATGCAGCAGGTTCTGATGGCGGAGCAGGGAAACCGTATTATGGTCCCCACCATAACATTCGACGGGCATGAAGGCCAGCATTGTAGTTCACTGCATAATGACTCTCTGGTCGTCAAACTTAAGGTTGCCAATGCACTAGTGCACCGTGATCGATACCGAGAGCTCTATTAACATTATCACCTGGGAATGCTTGAGAAGACTCAAGCATCTGGGAAGGGAAATTGTTCCCCTTATACATCCCATTCTAGGCTTTGGAGGGCAAGAGGTAAATGCCACAGGAGTGGCCTTACATTGTGATTTAGAGATAAGTCCAAAGCATAAAATTTAGAGGTAGATTTTTTGGTGGTAGATGTCCGAACGACCTATAACGTCATTCTAGGGGGGCCAACCTTACACAAAGTAACGGTCGTCATTGCATCATACTTGTTGCAGCTTCAATATAAAACAGATGATGACGTTGTTGGAAAACTCCATGGAGATCAGTAGACGACCCAAGAATGCTATCTGGTCAGCATCTGGCCTTCGGTTTAATGCTCGTATGGACGAGGACTTAAGAGGCAACAACTTTATGATAAAAACTTGCGGTTTACGCCCCCTCCTATTGTGGAGACCATGACCATCTGCACCCTCACCTCGGCCGATCTTGGGCGTCCATGGCCCGAATCGGTTGACAGTCTAGAGGTCATCCCCCGCAATAAAGGGCGACCCAACCGTACAGTTCAGCTTGGCCGAGAGATGGGTGATGACACCAGACGTGCCTTAATTGGTCTCTTGCGGGAGTATCAAGACATTTTCGCTTTTGGCCCCGAGCAGATGCCTGGCATTAGCCCCGTGGGGATAGAGTATCGGCTGAATGCGAACCCTGCCCACAAGCTGGTGATCCAGAAGAAAAGACATATGGGATCTGAGTGAGTTGCAGCGGTGACAGCAGAGGTACGGAAGCTACTAGAGGCAGGCTTTATAAGGAAATGCCAGTACCCCGAGTGGATTTCAAATCTGGTGCATGTTAAGAAATCTAATGGTTCCTGGTGGATGTGCGTTGATTTTACTGATCTAAATAAGGCATGACCTAACAACAAGTACCCTTTGCCGAAGATTGACAAGCTGGTGGATGCCACGGCAGGTCATGCCATGTTAAGCTTTATGGATGCTTTCTTATGATATCACCAAATTCCTCTCTGCTTCGAGGACCAAGAGAAGACAACCTTTGTAACTGGTCAGGGGATGCACTGCTACAAGGTAATGTCCTTCTGGCTGAAGAACGCCGGAGCCACCTACCAGCTCATGGTCAACAAGATTTTTGAACCTCTCATCAGCAAAACCATGGAGGTGTATATAGATGATATGATTGTCAAAAGCATGCAGGACGCAGAGCACGGCGGGGATTTATGAGGGACGTTCGAAATCCTTCGAAGGTGCGGTATGAAGCTCAACCCTAAAAAGTGCGTCTTTGGGATTTGATCAGCCAAATTCTTGGGTTTCATGATTAGTAGTTGGGGGATAGAGGCAAATCCTGAGAAAGTAAAGGCAGTCCTAGATATGAGACCCCCGCGGAATATAAAAGAAGTTCAGTGTTTAGTCAGATGTATAGCGGCCTTGAGCTGCTTCATGTCAAAATCGATGGACAAGTGCCAACCCTTCTTTTGCTTCTTTTGAAAGTGCATACCCTTTGTATGGGATAAGGAGGCAAACGAGGCTTTCCAGTCACTGAAGGCATATCTTTCTCACTTACCCAAGATAGCTAGTCTGGTGCAAGGGGAGACGCTCCTTTTATACCTGGCAGTCTCTGGACAGGCAGTAAGTGTGATCCTAGTGGTAGAAAGGGCTAAGGAGTAGATCCCAGTGTATTATGTAAGCTACGCCTTAGCCGAAGCTGAACTCAACTACCCTCTGATTGAGAAGTTTGCTTACACCTTAGTGCTAGCAAGTCGAAAGCCCCATCCCTATTTTACAGCTTATAAGATAACCATTCTCACCGATCAACCACTAAAAAATGTGCTATAATGGTTAGACGCCTCGAGTAGACTCCTAAAGTGGGCGGTAGAGCTGTCTCAATATGACACCGCCTTTGAGGCATGGAGAGCGATCAAAGCACACGCCTTAGCTAATTTCCTGGCCGAGAACGCAAGCAACCCTTCCAAAGCACCTACAGTCCCCATCTTCTGGAACTTGTACGTGGACAGCTCTTCAACCAAGGATGAAAGCGGGGCTGGCCTGATCATTGAAACCCCTAGGGTACAAGGCACAAGTATGCCTTAAAATTCATGTTCAAGGCTTCTAACAATGAGGCCGAATACGAAGCCCTGATAACGGGAATAGCATAATGCTATACAGATGGGGCAAACTCGATTGAAGCCTATTCGGATTCACAGCTAGTCGTTAGTCGACTCAATAGAGCCTATGACTCCACCGAGTGCGAAGCCACCGGCCTACTGAAGCACTTTTCGATAACACATATACCACGGTCTGAGAAACGTCAAGTGGACGTATTAGCTAAGCTAGCCAGTTCCTCAGAGGACGGGAATCCTAAGTAAATCCCGTGGGAAACTCTATTAGAAAGAAGCATCGAACCTTGCAAAGTTCTTTGGCAGGATAGGAGCTCTACTTGGATGGATCCCATTAGGCATAGTTAGCTAATGATACACTGCCCACGAACATCAAGGAGGCGGATCGAGTAAAGAAATAAGCGAACTGGTTCATCTCATACGACATGATCCCATACAAATGCTCCTACGCCCGCCCACTGCTGTGTTGTGTGACACCGGATATGGGGCATAAGGTTCTTCAGGAAATTCACAAGGGAGTTTGCAGCTTATATACGAGCGGGCGTGCCCTTGCGATCGCCACTATCAGAACTGGTTATTATTGGCCCTCTTTACTCGAAGATGTTATGAGCCTCGTGCGCAAGTGTGGCAAGTGCCAAAAATTCGCTCCCGTATAGCGGAAGCCCACCACCATAATAACGCCTATCGTCAGTTCCCTACCATTTGCCACTTGGGAAATGGGCATCTTAGGGCCTTTTCCTAAGGCAACAGGCCAGCGTAAGTATTTGTTCATCGCTGTATATTATTTTACTAAATGGATAGAGGTAGAGGCGTTGTAGAGGCCGTCGCCTCCATCACTATTGTCGAGGTGAGAAAATTTATTTAGAAAAGCATTATCACCCATTTCAGCGTCCCCAAAATAATTATTTTTGACAACGGGTGTCAATTTGATACAAGCAAGGTCACCAACTACCTCAACAACCTAGGTTGCCAAGCACAATTCACTACAGTAGCCCATTCGCAAACAAATGGCCAGGCTGAGGCTGCGAACAAGGTTGTCCTCCACGGCTTGCAGAAGAAGTTGGAGGACGCCAAAGGCAAGTGGGCAGATAAACTGCATGGCATTTTGTGGTCTCTCCACACCATAGAAAAACGGCCATAGGAGAAACCGCATTCATGTTGGCCTATGGCTCTGAAGTTGTTCTGCCCGTCGAAGTAGCGCTCCACATGCGCCACATCACCACTTTTCAAGAACAACTCAACAATGCAGCCTTACGAGAAGCCCTCAACTTACTCCCTTCTATTCTTCGTGAGGCACTTTACAAGTTATGCGTAGCACGGCTCCATGACCTACCGGTCAAAACCCACCCACGTAACTTAGGCAATCTAGTATTCTGAAGAATGGAGATGGTGGCTCGGTTCGGCGAGCATGACAAACTCACGCCCAATTGGGAAGGTCCGTATAAAATAGTCGACTAGGTGTGGCCCGACACTTACCAGCTCACTACCCCACAAGGAACGCCCATCCTGATGATGTGGCATGTAACGCCCCGCCCGAAGGGGCAGATGCGTCACCGCCGTGGATGCTCGATTAGAAACATCTACAAGGCTATTTAAACTTCTTAACCATAATTAACCTTTTAACAGGTAACAACAGCGGAAGCTCTTATCGAAATCTAACTAAAGCTTGGGAGGGTTAATCTAAAACATCCATTACATACATACTTAAACCGTATCCATAATGTTCTTACACATATGTAATCCCAAAAATACATCCATACTTACATTTAATAAATATAACTCATAACATAAATGGATAACTGGATCTACATTTCCAACTAAGTTCTTTGAAATTATTTCACACCTAGCTAGTCCTCTCAATGCTCCTGTAGTACCTTTTTGCTTTCAGAACCTGAAAAATGGTGAGGTCATGAGCTCCCCTAGCCCAGTGATACCCTCCTCGTTGTTACACTTTGCACATTAACCGGTTAACATATAATCACACAGTACACGTATCTTATAATATATAGACAGAACATATCATATAGCATATAGAAGGCGATAAGAGAACATGCTTATACTCCAGAAATCGAAATAAACTCATATCTTTCATATCCAACATGTTCCCAAACTTCACAAACACACACATATCTGTTATGCGGCAAGCAATTAGACTAACTTAGTCATACCTGTCCCATACCAGGTACGTTTGAAGGACTCTCGTTTTTACTTAAGTCCCTGAACAAACTCTGTTGTTAGTCTATTCACTAAACTAACCATGGTTGTCCCATACCAACCATGTCCTTTGGGCTCCTAATCCTTATTGCAGTCCAAAAGAAAGCAAAGCCTGCTAAATCATGCTAATGGCCCACCCATAACCATACTTAACGCATACATAAAGCATATTCCATTCAAAAGTCCACATACGTGCTTTAAACACATAATATATCTTTTTAAACATATTTATCGATCATACATATGGTTCAAATCGATCACAATTTCATAAATATACTAAATGATTCTTCAAATCCAAAACCAAGTCCAAATCCAAACCAAAACTAATTTCATGTCATATCCAAAGTCCAAATCCGAGCCAAAATCAATTTTGTAACATATCCAAAGTCCAAATCCAATAACATATCCAAAGTCCAAATCCAAGCCAAAATCAATTTCACAATATATCACATATTCTTGACTGAATGCAAGCCTTTTTAGTTTAGGGGAAATCAACTCATGACTCACACAAAGAAACCATCACACCACAGAGGTGACAAACACATCCTGGTGGCCCAGCTATGGCTCATTCATATGGCACCAGCCAATGGTGGACCAGCCACAACTCATTCATATGATACCAACCAAGCACCCAATACTCTAAAGTACATAGAGGTCCTCAAATCACAAACTGATGAGTCACATTCATATCCTAGAGTACCAGGGACCCATACAGCTCCCAAATAACACAAACTGAAGAGTCAATTGGCGAACTGGGTAGTGCCCACTTAAGGTATCAACCAACGATTCACACGGCTCCAAACATAAAGACAACTACTTTTATGGCCATACTCTAGAACACTCTGTAATAGCCTCAGTCAAGACATGAATCTTCAAATAAACTTTTATTCACATCATATACCAAAATATAACAAAGACATAATCCAACTCCAAATAGTTTTCACAAACTTCCTACACTTTATCACACAATCAGAATATATAGGAAGCTCCACAATGTTCTTTCCAAATCTAATTTACGGATTAAACATGCAAATAATCCATAATTACACTAAACAAGATAATTTAGTTCAAAATTCATAACTCAAAGAATGCACATCCAATCTTAACGAAATTTTACAAAAAATTGAAAAACAATATATAGATTCTAACATAAAAATTGCAAGAATTTTCTCCATACCAGTAATTCCCAGAAATTCAAACTGTAAGATGAAATTATCAAAAATTTGGGAATTAAGCTCAAAAATTCACGACTTATGGCATACAGAACTAAAATTCACAAAAATTCACAAGAAATCACCCAATATCATGAGAAATCTAAAGCAATATTTTCATAATTGTTCTCCAAGCAAATCTTCAGAACAAATTAAAATAGTAACCAAAAGTATACACCGAAACAGGGCAGTTTCAATCAAAAATTCATAACTCATGAAATAAACATCTAAAATTCATGGAAATTCACCAAAAATCTCCAAATAACATCTATATTCATAGTAAAAGTTTTATAATTTTTCTCCAACCCAATGATTCACAGTAGTTCAAACATCATCTAAATTTTCACACCACATAATAGGGCAGCTTCAATCAAAAATTTATAAATTCCAAACCACATATTAAAAGTTCACAAAACTTTACATAAAATTGTCCAATATCATGGGTCACCTACAGTAAACAGTTTAGGAATTTTCGGCAATCCAATAATTCACAAGAAATCAAACAGTGGCAGGCTGTGCACAAAATTCGAAAATCCAACCTCTATTTTTCTACTTCCTTATTCATCTAATATAAGTAATCAATCCAAAAATCCTTAGTTTAGCATGTATTTTGATGGATTCATGACATAACCATCAATTCACAACATTCACATAACCCTAAAATCACAATTCACCATGAAATTTTTTTTTTTTTTGGATAAAGCACCATGAAAATTTTGGTTATGGGTTTCTAACAACTAAATTTGGGGTTCTAATCTACTAAACCTTAAAACATCAAATTTATAGCTTCAGTTCTCAATTGATTTCTCAATTTCAAGCATAAATAATCAAATTCATCTTGGCCTAATCAATTTTAGATTGAGAAAAACAAGAGTTACTCACCTTGAATTTGCAAACAAAATCAAAATTCAATTTTTTTTTTCTTCTTTCTCCTCCTCTTCTTCTTCTGCTTCTTCTCTCTGCTATGCGTGGGTTTGGGGTTGAGAAAGCAAGAGAAGCCCCCCTTTTCCCCTTGGATAAATATCACGTAAATAAAACCCCCTTCCCCCTTTTCTTTTTCCTTTTTTTTTAGGTCAAGCCCCCTTTTTTTGACTCTTCCTTTCATTTCTTTTTTTTTTAGGGCAAATACTCTTAAGTGAGACATACCTCTAATTATTCTCCAAAATATAATAATAATAATAATAACGTAAAGCACAAACATGTGCCTAAAATAAAATACGTAAAATATACACATAATTTACATATTGCACATAATTCAAATAAGTAACAAAAATTTCGGGGTGTTACATGGCACAGCAGCAATTTGTGTAAGTACCATGTTTAGCGGCTCGTATTTTTTCTTGAAACAATGTAGTTATTTCATTTTGCATCATTAGCAATGAACACGAATATTTTCGGCCAAGTCTAATCTTTCCCTTCACATTATTGCACCTGTAGCCCCCTCAATGGGCTAAGGACCTTACAGCATGGCCTAAGGCCGGTCGCTACACCTTTAGCCCCTTAGGGGCTAAAGGTTTCACAACACGGCCTATGACCAATCGCTATACCTCTGATCCACAAGTAGAGCACGGCCTATGGTCGGTCACTACAGCTTTAGCCCCTAAAGAGCTAATAGTCTCATAGCATGGCTTAGGGCCGGTCACTAAGGGTACCGTATGCGCGGTCCCCAAATAGCTCCTATTTCTTTCTTACCAAAGGTTCCTATTTTCTGACTTGTTGTTTCACTTAGAAGCTAGAGGCCTAAAGTCCTAATGTTAAATTATACAAAGGCATATATGGTGTAAAGTAAAACAATAACTCATTGAACGCAAGGGTAACCAACAGAAAAATTTCATTAATGAAAAAGTTAAGTATAACTGCTAAGGAGAAAGCACAAAAGGGAAGGCGAGGAAAGGTCGCGGCCTTAGGCGTCAGGGTCGTCATCGTCGCTAGCCTCCTCACCAAAACCGTTAAGGGGAGCTGTGCTTCCAGGATTGTCTGGGTCTTCATCATTTGACACCTCATATGGAAACACAACCTCCTTGGGCTCCAATCCGACTTGGATGGCGCTACGGCGATCTTCATTACAATAGACCCACGCCTCAAAGAAGCCCTTCTACTGGAAGTCCACGAGGGCCAGCATCCCCAGGAGTTCGCGAAAAAACGAGGGTCGCTCCTCCTGACCCTGCATATACCCTGACTGCTCAGCTTTGGCCGCAGCGTCTTGACCGGCAATCTTTTCACTCTCCAGCTGAATATGAGCATCATCTAGCTAGCCATATAGGTCCCCTCTCCTTTAGCAATTCTTCCCTCTTCTTCTCCCATGCCTCCTTCTCTTTCTTCATCTTCTCCCATCGGCATTTTTACTTAGCTATTGAGTCTTTGGCCCTGGGTTGGCCCTCCTGGATCCCATCTTCTCCTCCAGATCAAAAGTGGAAGGCATAGACAACATCACCTTCTAGGCCCGGGTGAAGCCCTACATAGATCATAACTAATATTCAAGGCATGAGACGTAAAAGAGAAGGAAAGGGGAGAAAACCAAAGAAATGTGTGGCCTTACCTCAGCAACGGCAACTTGGTCGTCAATCACCCGCGGCCGGTTGGGGCAGGCCGCAAGTGCAATGCTCCATGAGTGAGAGAGCTTCTCTACCAAGTCCGACATGGCCGAGGGGATTAACTTTTAAAAAGTTCATAGCCCCTATGGACGGCTGGGAGGAGGTCACCTCAGCCTGCTTGGGGGATACCGGACGGCTATCCTGAGAACCCCTAGGAGGTGAAGATCTCCAGTTGTTGCCAAGTCCTTCCCGGCCAGCTGACCCTCCAGACCCCCCTCTTAGTGGAGATCCCTTGGCTTCTACTTCTGGATGGAACTCCTCGCGCCGCTGAGAAGTAGGTGCCAAGGAAGCCTGGGCCCAAGCGTCTCGTGGTGTGTTAACTTGCTTGTGACCGACGAGGGAAGGCTGATGGACACTGTAGGAGGCTTCCCTCGTCGCAACAGGATCTTGGACACCTGTTAGAAGCACTGTGAATAAGTTTTAAAATATTAAAAGTTGTTTGGTGGTGAGGAATTATAGTTAACGAAACTAACCTTTCCTACGTTGGATTTGTCCCAGCGGTGCCTTTCCTCCTCTTGATGCTAGATGAGGATAGCGGTGATTTCCCCAAGGTTGGCATCCCCACTCTCGAAGTGAGAAAGCATCACCCTGGCTTACTCTACATAGGGAAATGAGAAGCACCCTTAGAGTATTTCTCAAGAATAAGGAGGCCAGAGGCCATGAGGAAAAAATCGTTTTCAAAATAAGACAGATTGGGGAGCCAGTTGAAACGTTCCCGATCACTTGATTTGACCCTTTAGCGCATGAGCTCCTTGCCTACGTCCACTATGTGCGACATAAACGAAGAAAGGAGGTTCAACCTATCGCCCAGTGAATGTAGTACTGGAAGTACCACGCAATAGACCTTTCTTCGGAAGTCAGTTCGCCGAAAGGGTTCCTGATCGGCTTGCCATCGTTCCATTCAGGAATGTCAGCCCAACAGTCACACAGTGCATAAAGGGAGAGTAGTACTTCCAATTCTTTAGTTTCAACTTCTTCTTGATAGCAGTCATGAAGCCTTTGAAGTTATACCAACCATTTTTCCCAGCCTCGCTAGGTGCCTTCTGCACCGTAAGAACCAACCCGAATGCCCGGGCTGTGCAGGCTAACTTTCTCAATTCGTACGTAATGATGAAGAAACAAATGTTGTGCTAGGATGTAGATACTATTTACACAAGTGCCAGGTCGTACTTATTGAGAATCTCCAAAATCACTTCGTAAAAAGGAAACCTCAGGTCATACGTCAAGGTTACCCAGTAGATCGCGATGCATCCAGGAGGCGTCCTATTCACAGTGGCATCCGGGTCGGGGAGTACGAATTTATAGCCCGCAGGTAGAAGGTATTTTTCCTCCAGTGCCAATCTGTTTAGAGACCGCATTATTTTTGGGTTGGGAAAGTGGAGCTTGGCCCAGCTCCAGGATCTGAGCACTCCTGGAAAGCACGCACCTTCTACGACAACTTCGTGAGACCGCCCTTCCTGAGGTCGTCCCCTCTTGGTTGCGGAGACCAAGGAGTGAGAACCTAAAGAATAGGCCATGCCCCTTCATTCAGAGGGCCTGGAACTAGTGGAACAGACCTCAACACTCCATCTGAGAGAGTCAAAGGCATAGTGTGAATTACCTACTGAATATCCCTTGGCCATTAGCTCAGGTACGGTTTTCAGCTTCACAGTGGTTTTGGTCTTGGGAAGCTTGCGTTCCTGAACATTAGACATACAAGAAACAACAACATCAATTTCCCAGGGATAAACAACTTCCTCCTCAATACTAAGGATGCTAGGGGTGAAGGAAGACTCGGAACTCGACCAAGAGGGCGGTCCGGCCTCATAAATGGCCATCGCATAAGGAATTTATTTAGATTCCCTAAACTGATTCTTTGGAGGGAAAGGCCACTTCCCGATCATTGATCTTGGCTACAGGTTATAAAACTGGGGATGACGACTCTTCTCTAGAGGACCAGCCGACCCTTCTGGGACGATCTCACTAGACAAATACGACGACAACATAACTTATTTAATATTACAAGGATAAGTCATAAAAGGGGGATACAGAACTGCGTGTCTGTAGAAGTTTGAAGAAGGTTAAAGATTAAGGATGAATTTGAGCAACTTTGTTTGAAGATATGAAAGAATAAAGGTTGAAGATTCAACGATGAGTTTAAAGACGAAGAGGAAACTCAGGAAAAGGGCATACTATCTCTCTCTCTAACAAATTCGCTTCTCTCTCTCCAAAATCTCAAAGAAAGGGCTAGATGTGGTTTCCATTGAAGCCCCACTCTTCTTATACAGAGGGAAGAGGGGAGTAAAGTCGACATGCCACTCAAGGCAGGGCAGAGCTGGAGCGCCAGCCAAGCCACAACATGTGATAATGAAACTCCCATATATATATATATATATATATTTATATATAATATATATATATATATATATATATATAGTAAACACGAAATATTATAAATGCCCCATCTTGTCTTGGCTCTCACCAAAAGTACAAGGATCCTGATCTATGCTGCCGCACAGCCCTAGGCTACCCGCTGTACGTCTACGCACAGCGTAGGCCGATCGCCACACCTTAAGGCCCAAGAGGCTAAGGTTCCTCTATGCACGACCTAGGGTCGGTTGCTACACTGGTGGCCCTAAGGGGATAAGGTTCCTCTACACACGGCCTAGGACTGATCGCCACACCTTTAGCCCCCATTGGGCTAAGGTTCCTCTAAGCACAGCCTAGAGCCAGTCGTTACATTTTTAACCCCCAAGCGGCTAAGGTTTCCCTACGCATGGCCTAGGGTCGGTCACTATACCTTTAGCCCCCAAGGGGCTAAGGTTCCGCTAAGCACGGCTTAGGGTCGGTCGCTACACCTTTATCCCCCAAGGGGCCAAGGTTTCGCTAAGCACGGCCTAGGGCCAGTCACTACACCTTTAGTCCCAAGGTGGCTAAGATTTTCCTAGCATGATTCGAAGCCATCCATTGTGCACGTGGACTCCAAGGGGCCTCGACCCCTATGGTACGGCCTATGATCCTCCGCAATTCTCAGTGGTCAAAACACACAGCTCTAAAGCAAGCACACGAAAGTATTAATGAAAACGAGAGTCGCAGAGCAAAAAAGTTACTCTTTGTTACAAGCGCAGGTAATTACATGATGACTGTACAAAAAAAGGAGGTGAAATAAAGTCACAGAAGAGCCTAAGGTTGTCAATCGTCCTCGTCATCGAACGATAGGGGAGCCTCGTTAGACCCAGGGCTCTCTTCCTGGCCACTTGAAGGCCCCGGCTCCGCTTCACAGCCGCGGGACCAGGCTGGCGAGCTCTTAAGATGTGGTCTCTGGTTCGCTGCAACCAGCCTTCGAAGATGAACCGTTGTAGACCTGCAAGGGTAGACTTTAAGACTGTGGTCATGCCCCTACTCAATACGCGTAGCTCTAGGGCATCATTGACACCATAGCGTAAAAGGTGGCCTAAACCAATTCAGGAATATGAAAGTCGCGAGCGGCCTCCTTTGCATCGGCTAAGATAAAGTCTGGACACAAGTCATGGTAATTCTCAGGAAGTGGCTAAGGAGGGGGGCCACACTTCTCAAGTGCCAGTTGAAGGTTTCCCACATATAAAGAGTCATCTCCTCGGTGTCGACATAGTAGGGAAAAACCATGATTGTGGAACTCCTAGCAAGATGATAGCCACGCAATAGCAAACATGCAATCTTGCTAAATAACCCCTTTTTATATACAGAAGGAGGGACTTCTCGAGACTCTACTTAGGCCTCGTGAACGATGACACCTTGTAAAACACCCTGACACCGAGATCGAGGCCTAGGTGTTTGCGGATGACAAGAGTTTTTCGACTAAAAGATGCCCTTAAAAAACTGCGAATAGTAACTTCTGCTGGTACTTACTCCACATTCTACCTGCCCTCCCGTTCAGCCGAGCGTAAAGGCAAAATGTGAGGGGCTAAATGATTCAGCAAAACCTAGGACCTCAAGGGGGGCCCCACAATCACACCCATGGACCTAAGCCACAATGGCTACTATAGCCCTCTGGGGCCCAGCCGGGCGAACTATCTTCTGGCCCGTTAGGGAAACACCCCATGCAAAGTTATAACTTTACCCCTGGCGACAAGAGTTATAAATACCCACCTACCCACTCGGAAAGAGGGGTGAAGAATTTTGAGAAATCATCCACCACACATGATCAATACCAAAAGAACACACATATCAGATTCTCTGAAAAGACACACCCTTTGTTCCTAGATCCCAATCCGGGGGGGCTCATATCGACTTGACCGTTGAAGATGCGTTCCTAGATCCCAATCCAGGGTGTCCTTTTTTGCATGTTCAATGCTCACGGAGTGCATTGTCAAATGCGACGCCCTTGCCACCATGTAAGTCTGCTCTCATCCCACGTCATCCTTAAAGAAACCAGCAAGTTCCGAAAACACGCACACACACAAACACACACATATGTTTATTCCAGAGACTTATGATACCAGCATAGGTGAAACAAAAACTAAGTTAATTCAACTCGATAAGTTGGGTTGTTAAGCACAAGCTTGGCGCGATATGCTTAACTAGCTCTATCGAGCCTCAGTTTAAACCAAATAGAAGCCAACTTTGGACAGGGCCAAACCCAAGAGCTGGCTGAGGTTACTCTGCTCAATTATTGCTCTAATCATGAATCGCCACAAATAAAACCAAATAATACTACCTGTTGATTCAAATTTATCTTCATAGTTCTCTCAAATCTAGAAACCCTTGCGTATAACTGCAAAAATTGAAGACCTCAAAAATCTAAGAAGAGACTCAAAACTTACCCACAGTCAATGTTGAGAAAATTGATCTGATGATCGAGCTGATTAGAGCGGATCCTAATTGGATAGTAAGATCAATTTGGACAAGTTGACCACATTAATCTATGAACCAAATTGGACCAGGCGTGACCTGATTATCCCCAACATAAAATTTTATCCAATATACCCAACAAATAATCATAATGTTTAAACTTAATGAATCATTTGATCCAAATCCTACAATATTCAATATTTTTACCATAGAGAAATGGGCAAACCCAATAAGTGAAAATGGACCAACAATCCAAGCCTAGATGCAGAAAGCCCTTGTTTAAATAAAAATAGAGATCTTGGAGAATAGTATACTGTACTTTGGAGGTATTGAACAATAATACTTCCAATTTTAAACTTGGACATCTAGGCATAGGGATGGGTGTGGGGCGGGTAAGGGGCGGGTGGAGTTGTACCCACACCCATACCCATTTTCAAAAGTTATCCTCATACCCACACCATATCCATCGGGTTTTCAAACCTATCCCCATACCCATACCCATCAGTTATCCTCATGTGACTTTATATATCGGCATAGTAAATGAGCGACACAAATAGATGCATTGCATAGTTGGGGATGAGTTACTACATGATGCCTTTTTTTAAACAAATTACCGTTGTTCAAAGCTCATAACTCTACTCAACAATTTATTTTACCCCCAAAAAATATTCGGGTGCGAGGCGGGTATGGGTATGGGGCGGGTGATGCCTATATCTGTGCCCGTACCCTTACCTATACCTGTTTTCAGTGTACGTACCCCATACCCATTTTTTTTTCCAAGTTTTCATACCCATACCCGCTATAAATGGGGCGGGTTTGGGGGGGTTTTCGGGTTCGGGTATAACTCTCATCCCTATGTAGGCGTTGTACTATTGGCATATTTACCATTTATATTACAAGGTCAAGTTTGAATGTATTTTGTCGATGAATACACGAATTTCATATAATGTAATACAATTATTTATCTTTAAAATGAAAAAATCTTTAAATGTATGTAATTGCATATGTTTAATACGCACCAATATCACTTATTGAAAATACTTTCAGAATTGATCTTATTATATAAATAGTAAGTAATCTCATAATATGGCGCACAGATATTCAAGTTTAATGTTGAAAATATTATTATTTAATAACTCCAAAGTACAGCATATTATCGTTCAAAATTTCATAAAAATAAGGTTATTAATAATAAGGATACAAGAGAGAAGGCAGAAAACCCTAAACTATTACAAGAACAACGTATGTCCTTGACCCTCAAAGTCTGTCACCACCTGTCACTCTCTCCTATTTATGGACTCCCATCACTGTTGAGAGAACCGACCCGAGGATCGAACCGGTCTGCTGAGCGGGTCGATGGTTAAACCGGCACAACCCGGTTGATCCCTGGAAAAAAATTTACATATATTTGTTATATTTTAATTCAAAATTCACTATATCGTTATATACAACACAATAAAGTATGGCATAAACATCAATTTGAGTATTTAAGGTTTAAGTTTTCCACACGTTCAATACACAAACACAATAACCAATAATCCTACAATTGATGTTTACAAGTACCACAAACTAACATTTAACAAAGCTAACGTCAACAACAAAAAGGCAAATAAATTGTTCATATAACAACAAACGAAAACAATCAAAGTCCAATACACAAGTAGCACGGCAAGTTAATTGAAGCAAGTAATTAATCAATTTTTGAAGCAAGCACAACAACCAGACACTCACAGAGCCACTCGGTTCTCCCCACACCACTACCCCAGAGTTCAGTCGCACCACTAGCAGCAACAGCATGCAAAACGGTGCCCTAAGATATGAGATGAGAAAGTAGAGAGATGAGAGTGAGAGTGAGAAAGTCAAGATCGAGAAGCAAAGGGAGAGCATATTACCTTGAGAGCACCCAGCAGCGACACACCGGCCAGCGTCGAAAGGGAGAGCAGGCATCAAGGATGAGAGCCAGAGCTGCTAGGGTTGGAGTCGAGAGAGAGGCGATGCAACCAACAAAAAACAACCCAATGCTTGACCGCAGTCAAACCAGCCAGCGACGACACACCGGGCAGCATCGAGGAGGGAGAGCAAGTGTCACCGTCACGGAGGAAGATGCCAGAGCTAGGGTTGAGGGAATGTCAGTGAGAGTCGAGGGATAGGCAGAGAGCCAGAGAGGAGGGCACGCGAAATTTGAACTCTAGAGGAACCCCCAAAAAAAAAAAAAACTTGCCTTTTATATCGAACTCAAAAAGCCGATCCAACCACGGGTTGGTCGAGTTGCCCGACTAAGCCGATCCAACCGAATTTGATCGGTTTTTTTGGTTTGATTGGCCAAACGGGTTTCTGCAACTTCCGGCCCACTACTCCAATACGTTCCCAATCCGACCGGCCGGTCCGGTCCAATTTCTTAACCATGACTGCCATGAGCCAGCCCCTTCCAATACTCTCGCGTCTCCTTCGCTTTTTCTCTGGCTCTGCTCAATCGGATAAGTGCCCAGCTGCTCAAACAGAGGAGTGCCCATTGATATCTTGGCGCAAGATTGACACCTCGATGGAAAAAGGTAAACCATCAAATTTTCGCCCAAGAAGGTAACCGAGATCACCACGCAATGTTAAAAGAATCGCTCTGGTGACCGATCCAGTCATAGGAGTGGGTCAATGAGTTAATCGATCGGACTAGTTAAATTGCTTTAAACTAGTTGGTCCGATTGATTACCAAACTGCTTTGGACAGACATAACCAGGTTAGTCCAATTAGAAATATTATGAAAACCGTAATGATAATTGACTATAATTTTTATTAATTTAAACTTTTCACCTCACCAAATATATTGTTTTGTTATATTTTATATGTTTCAATTTTCATGCACCTCTCTTTGCATTTTTTTTTTAAAAAATCATTCATTGCAAAAAATATAAAGGTAAAGCAAAAATAAAAACTAACGTAAGTTAAATTTACAGGATAAAATAAATATGATAAGGAAAAGAGTCATACTGCATGAATATGAGCAAATTAATAAAAAGGCCCATTACTGGAGGGGAGGGGGGAGAATCCCAATAAAGAATCCAATAAACACCCTAAATATTTCTAATGTTCCACCTCCAGCCACTGCCTCCCTAGTGGCAAAGTTGAGAGAACCAACCCGGTAATTAAATCGGTCGGCTGAGTGGGTCAATGGTTCAACCAGTCGAACCGTTTGAACCGGGGTTGGACTGATCTGGTTTATCGTCAAACCGTTTTAAATCGGATTAGACCGGCACAACCCGGTGAACCTGGAGAAATTTTTTACATATATTTGTTATAAATATTACACAATCAAGCAATCAGAATTATCAATCAATTGAAGCAAGCTAAGTTAACTTACAGGCTTATAGCTTTGAAGTTTGAAGCAAGCGTTCTGCCCAGTGCCTCGTTCTGCCTAGTGCCTCGTTCTGCCCAGCTTCGTTCTGCCAGGGCCCACTGCCCAAGTGCCTAGTCTAGCACTTAGCAGCAACAGTACTCGAGCCTAAGGCCCTGAGGTTGAGGCGTTGTGCTTTGAGAGGATGAGAGTTGGGAGAATGAGAGTTTGAATTGAGACTTGAGAGATGAGAGTGAGAAAGTAGAGAACGAGGAGGGAGTCTTACCTTAAGCCTTGGGAGTACATTGGCTGGCGACCTACGGCGACGACGGAGAGTAGCTGCTGCCTGCTGACTGTCGACGCTCGAAGGAGAGGACTTAGAGGAGAGATTTTTATCAGAACAGGGAAAAGCTGGTCCAACCACAGGTGGCCAGTTTGATCGAGTCAGCCGATCCAACGGGGTTTGACCGGTTTTTCTAAATTCGATGGCCCAAACAGTTTTAACTAGTTTAAGGCCCATTGCTCCGACCAATTCCCGGTCCAACCGGTCGAACCGGCCGGTCCGGGCAAGTTCTCTTAACCATGCCTAGTGGCAGTAATTCTAAAACAAACCTATGCACTATGCTTAGGTACATACCTATATAAGAGGTATTATATAATTGGGTCAAACTTCTATTTCATTTCCCCTAACCCAACAAGCATTTTCGTAATTCTGCAGTCCAACCAACTAAAAAAGGATACATTTCAGCGAACAAGAGATACACTGCAGACAAGAAAAGATACACTATAGACAAGAAAAGACACATGGCAAAAAACAAAGGGTACACTGTAAGAAGAAAAAGGTATACTGTAGAATAGAATAGATATACTACTGTGGGAAAAAAAACAATACACTACAACATATCAAGCGCGCGTCCACTATGCGACTTCAGGGTATGTACCATACTAGATTCATACGTTTGTATCCAAGGCCCTGTTCGGCAAAATTAGCTGTTTGAGTAGCGGATAGCTGTTTAAGTAGCAGATAGTTGTTTGCGTAGCGGACAGCTATTGAGTTTTAGCGGATAGCAGATAGTTGTTTAACTAGCTGTTTAAAAAGAATATGCTCGGTAAAATTAGCTGTTAAATAAGCTGATTAACATAAAATGATGAAAACGGACACTGCTAATATTTTTGTTGTTTCATGCTTAATTATTGCTGCTACTACTACTACTACTATTACTACTACTATTATTACAACTACAATGACAACAACTATAATAATAATAACTACAACTACTACTACAATTTGACGGTACAAATTTACAACATTAATTTATTATTGAAGTATTGCCAGAATTAATGTTTTGACAGGATTGATAAATCAAACCTAATCTATTGTGTAATTCAAAAATAAATTCATAACAGAAAAAGACAATAACCATACTAATTTTGTTGTTTGGCAAGCCACAAAGATTCAGCAATTCGATCCCGAACATCTTTCATTTCAGATCTTCGCCTTACATTTTCCTCATTTGTAGAAGTGCTATATGAGAGCTCATCAGCAGGTATGTAATCAGGATGTTGCTCAAGTACTTGAAAAACTTGATCATTCATTGAATTGATTCGAATGTAGTTATGTAGTGCAAATGTAGCCACTATGATCCTCGTTTGCGTAGCAATAGTAAATTGAGGCATTCTATTGAGTATTTTCCATCTTTGCTTCAGAACTCTGAATGATCTCTCAATACAGCTTCATAGGGATGGTTGTGCACGATTGAAGGCTTCCTGAGCATTGTTTGGTAGCTCATTTTGAAATTGTGATTGACCATATCGTAATTTTGAATATGGCACTAGATAACCTTTTTGTAGGTCAGGCCTAATAGAATTAGGCCCGATGGCCACGTATGCTGCCTAGGGCAACAACCCTGGTTATTCCCCAAAACTATATAAGGGGAGTTTAGGGGATAGCTAAGATACAGACAATAGAAATCTCTCATACTCTCCTATATTCTCTCTCACTGCTGAATCACCGTCAATTGGATTCTCGGGTTTAGGACGTAAAATCCTAAAAGTGACTCTAGTAGTCGCTTCATATTCTTAATGGCATGGATTGGTTTTCTTTATTATCGTGGACTATTTCCGCCAGTATATTTCCGCATCCAGGTTAGTCCTAATTATTCCTACAGTGGTATCAGAGCAAAAACTGTTCGGATTAGTCCGTTTAATGCGTTTAAAAATCTGAATACTAAGCATGCTTGTTTTGAGACTACGCACATATGATTAATTGCCTAATTTTCGTAATTATGCAAATTTATAGCTTCTATGTCTGCTTGCCCAGAATCAACAACAAATTGAGTTTTCAATAGATCAGATTCATGAATATTTATGCCTTATGAAATCTGTGAACCCTGGCTGAACAACAAGCATGCTTAGATTCCAGAACATGACTACATAATCAGTTGTTTTAATTTCTGTAATTATGCAACCAAAAGCATGCTTCTATGTCCTTAATATCATGTATTAGCTAAAGATTAGTTTTTTAGTCGTGCTCACTGACTATGTGTTAATCCATCCTGCCGAGATTGATTCTTGCAAATATGCTATAAATAATTATAGTCTGATTATTTAAAGCATGATTCTTTTGTACGATTATATGCTAATCGAAGTCATGCTCAAATTAATCAAGTCTATGCCATAGATCTATCCATATCTATATTAATATGTGGAAAATATGCTTAGCTGGTTAATCATCGTCAATATACAATTAAAACAGCATGAGCCTTTTTATTACTATGTGTAATTAGTTAACAAAAGGCAAATTCGTTCTTGTCTGAGATCCAAGACCCAAACCCTAATCTCCCTCTGTCCGAAATTCTACAAAACCCTAGCTCCTAACCACTCGCACCTATATGGTTGCGATTGTGGCAACTGTGGCCTTGACGAGGCCTCTGTGGCCTTCGATCAAAACCATCACAGAACCCAAATTAAAAAAAGGGAAGGGGAGGGGGAAGAAAGTGTAGAAAACGGAAGGAGGTCCGAACCTCACCCATCAGAAACCACTGGGGAAGGGTGGCGTGTGTGGCGCATGCGCCGCCGACGAATGCTTAAATGGCCATTCTTCTTCCTCCAACCGCACCCTTGCCCGTCGATCTACTCAAATCCTGCAAAGGATCCGCGAAATCCACCAGAATTGGCAGCGCGTGTGGGTCACGCACCGCCGCGTAAGAGACGCGTTCGATGCTCGGCTAGTGTTTTCCGGCTTAGTTGCGGCCGATCTACACGCTGGTGGGGTTATCCTTGGCTTTCGACGACGGGTGGGGGTTTTTCCTCATATGGGTTCCTCAGCCAAACGCTACGCTCGTGGGGTGGCGACATGGGGCGTGAGGAAGAGAGAGAAATTCAAAAGACAGAGAGCCTTCCATAGCCAAGGAACGATGGAGCTCGATGCTCCATAAGCATGGCCAGGAGTCGAGAAGGGTCGAGAGGAGAAGAGAGTCAGGGAGGAGAGCTTGGGGAAGTAGACCGAGGAAAGAGAGAGGACTCAGGAAGCAAACTGAGGAGAGAGAGGGGACTCGGGTGGCAGAGAGGGGAGAGAGAGGGCTCGGTCATAGGCCCTTAAAACCCCCTCCTTATTTGGGCTGAACCATCAAATAAAACGGAAAGGGGATGCCCGGTTTAGTGGGCCGGTTTTTGGCCCAAGTTTTGTTTTTGGAACGTTTTTCTTTTTGGGCTGGTTTGCACCTTGCTACATTTCAATGATATGGGTCAGACTATTTTCGACTATTTTGGGCCGAATTATTTTTCAGCCATGATTGTTTAATTATTTTCATCAGTCATAGCATGTTTTTAATTGAATTATAATGATATTCAAGTTGATAAAGTTTTATGCAGTTAATTCATTCGCTGAATTAAGGTTGCAAATTAGTTATGCGTGAATTCGTTATAAAACATTAATATGTTTAATGTCATACATAAATTCGTTTTGTATATGCATCAACTTGACATTTTATTGACCGAGTAACTTGTTATCGATCCATTGAGTTGAAGTTATATGAATTTGTTTCATATATAAAATTAGTGTGTATGACGTAAATTTGTTTTAATCGAACTCAATAAATATCTATATGATATAAAAATCTCCTTGATCGGTGAATGAATATGTTTCATAAGTTACATTATATAAATATGTTTTATATAATATCCCGTCACGTGAATATGTTTCATGATTTAATAATTTTATGCAAAAAAGAGCAATTATAATTCGGTTAATTGTTCTATTATTGTTCTGCTTAACAAAAATGTTTCATGGAGCTTCGCATGAATTAGTTTCATACCATAATGCTTAAATTTATAGGATATTTGATTATTTTATGAATCTGTTTCATGAAATTTAAATTTGCAATATTATATGAATACGTTTTATGTAATTTGCGAGCTTTACTATGAATTCGTTTCATCCAAACTTTAATGTTACTAGGGTCATACCCCTTGCAATGCAAGGATGTAGTTCAAACATATTTAAAATTGTATTGATAATGAAAAAATAATTATTAATCCAAATAGTAAAAAACGATATGTTAGATTACTCAATTTACGAATAGTTGAGCATTTTTTTAAATTTCTTTTCCATTGTGATAATATGCACTCTTCGTTCTTAATGTTCAACTCACATTGTTTTTATTCATTTAAATAATTTATTTATTAAATATATATTTTATATACATGTTAAATTTTATTAAATAAGTGGTATTCACTTTAATATGTAGAATTGATATTGCAATAAATCTATACCCATCTTAACTCAAATTGAGTATCCTATGTGGCATCCAATGCAAGAATTTTAGTCAATTTTTATATTAATTTTATTAGTATAAATAGCATAGAAAACACGTCAATTTTAAAAGTAATAATAATCCTATTACAACATAATTATTGTTTTTTAGTTATAATAATTTCTTTTCTTTTTCCATGTAAATTATCACTTGAAATTCCTTTTGTATTTGTTCCATAATTATTCATATATTATGTTTACAAAAATCTTTAATATGTGAGACATTTTTTGGTGGGCAAATTTAGTAATTAAATAGACCATCTTTTCATTTAACTACTTTAATAAAGATGATATTAAAGTTGGAGTTTTACTAATTACTATATAAATTATGCAAAAAATTAAAATCTTAATTTAATGTAGCATTGCATTAACTTAGCCTACATAGACCATTATGAAGTCAAGTAATCCTATGGGGTATTATACATGTTATCCTATGTATCACTTATATATTGATTCTATCCAACTTTTAATATATATAGGGTTATATCCTTGCGATGTAAGGATATTAGTCAATTTTTGTCTAAATAACGTAATATTAGTATAACTAATTAATAAAAATATATTATTTTAAAAGTAGATTAACAATTTTATAATAGCATAATTATTGTTTCCTTTATATTTTTCTTTAAAATCACTCTAAAGTTCTTTTGTTTTCATATGGTAATAATTTGCCGTTTACCATTTTTTTCATAATTATTGAACACGTCACAGTGTAATTAATTTGTAATGGATATTTTTTAGGAGTTCAATGGACTATATTTTAATTTAACTTAATTTTACAAAAACTATATTACAATCTTACAGATTACTCTACATAAGATATATATAAATCAACCCTAGATGAATATTCATATAGAATCTAACACAATTTTTATACATGTTGTCTTAAATATCATTCATAAATTATCTTATGTGATTAAATTGTTATATGGCAATATGATATTACTCATTTACAATGACCTCAAGATCTAGACTTCAAAAAAAAAAAAGTTATAACAATTAAAATTAAGGTAAAATTTGATTCGTTTATCTAACTCTATTCTTTTAATATTGAAAAATAAAATGAATCAATTTGAAATACAAAAAAATCAATTATTGCACACCAAGTTAATTGCATGAGGACTTACTCAAAAAATAAAAAGAGTTAGGAATGTAAAACCATGCAATAAATAATTAAGTTAATAGCATATAATAAAATCTAATTAATAGCATTAATGTTGATTAATATGTCTCCACTAATATCCACCAATTGCAAGTTACCAAGTCATCAACTTGTACCACGTGAGATGCCACATGTCATTCACACATTGTTTGTATCCAACTTTTGATATATATATATATATATATATATATATATGATATGGATCTGTTCTATAATTAATTGCGATTAATATTTGGATATATTTCATGTTACAAATTATGTTGCATTCGATTACATGAATATGTTTCATATCAATCACCAATTAGTAGTATTGTATAAATGTGTTTTATATATATGAACTACGTGAGTTGTAGTGAATTTGCTAATTTTAGCATTTTTTCCTTGCCCAAATTAATGAATGTGGATTTGTTTCATATTATCTGCTAATTATGTAATTTAGCGGTATTTTATGAATTGGTTTCATGAAATTTAAATTTGTAATATTATAAATGTGTTTTATAAATTGCGAGTAACATTTGAATAAGTTTCATGTCATGTATAATTAGATAAATGTGTTTTATATAATACTAATTGGGCCTTTTATGAACTTCTGTTGTAACATGTTATTATTTGAATATGTTTCGCAATATAGATCCATTTTTATTATATAAATGCGTTTTATATAATAACCTGAATTTCATGTTTGATATGTCATTGATACAGTTCTAGATGACATATTAGTAGTTATATATAATGAGATAACTTCATGTGAATTTGATTTACATAAAGTTGGATATCTTTGTGATACTTCTAAAATGTTAGTTAGTTTAACCATGTTGTTCTCCATAAATTTTATTTTTATGGAAAAATGTGATAATTAAATTATTAGAACTTCTAATTCATGCTTGTATGAGATGATTATAAGCTTAGCAAAATTTTCGATCATGCGACATGGATAATGGAGTTTTTGATAATTTATTTATATGAAAATATGCCTAATGTCCACTTTACAGGATATATACCTTTAGATATGGCAATTAAAATAAGGTTGGTAATTTGTTTACCAATAAAAGAACTTGATAGCGTTGATTGTGATACATAATGTCAGAAGATTCAGTTTCTTCTGAATGAACGTGAAATGTTAGGACACTCATTAGATTCTAGGTCTCATAGGATGGCAAAGATGGTACTGCTAGTGAACAGTATCCAGAAAACTTAAAAGCATACCAAAAGTGCTTCTAGAATGGATTGATCAACATGTTATATTTTGTAGTACCGCATGAATGACAGTCTAGTGAGGGATTGAAAGTTACCCCACTGTTAAGTATGCATGGGATTAGCTTAGCATCAGGTTCGTCCGATCCATTCCCTCATAAAGTTCTAGACCTAAGATTGGTATTGCAAAAGGGAACAAGACTAAGGGAAATAAAGAGGGGCATATAGCACGTGTGAGTGCTATGACTGTGGAAATTAGGGATCTTATGCTTGGGATTGTCCTGAGTCGATTAAGTTACCTTCTTTCACAGCCTGGATAATATGTGCAATCTCAAGCATTTGTCGCTAACTGTGATCCTTAATGGATTACAGATACGGGAGGAACCAAGCACATAGTTCAGGAACGAGTTGATTTTTGTGAACTTTCACTACTACACGATGGGTTCACAAATTGTCGTTTTAGGTAACGACGATGAAAAAGGTGTTCTTGAATTAAAGACAAATCATTTGAAGCTCCTTGAAAGGGCTACGTTGTCTCTTCCTGATGCTCTCTATGCACCTGGAGTGTGATGTTTCCTTATGTCTTCTGTCCCTAAGGTTAGTTTTCTTTAATTTTCGTCTAGATGTCTTAGACATTATATGGCATGGTGATTTGTTTGGCCATGTCACATTGAAAGGTGTTTTCAATGGACGAAAAAGAACATCTTCCATCCTTGTCTCATTTTCGACTCTGTTTTAGGCATGCTCGACTTGACCATGAGGGTCAAGATAGAGTTAATAGACTAGTTAAAGATGGCCTTTTTTTAAGACCAACTCACTAGACTTAAGGTGCAAAATGTGAGTTATGTCTAGCTAGTAAAGTAAGAGGAAATCCTTTTTGTAAGGTTTTAAGGGCATCAAATCCCTTAGCGTTCGTTCACTTTAGACATCTGCGGGTCCATGAATGTGAAAGCATATCATGGAGCTATATATTCATGATAAAGGTATGTGTACCTATTATCTCACCGCTATTGGATACTTGATGTGTTCGTATACTTTATAGCGGTAGTAGGACTCAGTTGGGACGAAATATTAAAACTCTTCGAACCAATTGAGATCATGAATATTTTCTTCGTGAAACGAATTCCCACGATGACGGTTTTCTTAAAGATGAGTTTCTTAGCAGTTGGTGAAATTTAAAAGGACCTCAATTTGTATACGTTACAATAAGACCTTCAACCACCTCTCGGTGATGGGGAGGATTTGAATTCTCACTAAGTCACCGAGGATGGTACACCTTCTTTATTTGATAGGAATGGTGAAGGTTTGTCTGTTAAGGAGAATGAGATTCGTCCTCAATCTCCAAATGTTGAGGAGAGTCATTCCTGAACATGTAGTTAGTCCTCACGTTCAGGATCCCACCTTCAATGGATAGTGGGAGTAATCTTCTTTCCCTACTCAGGGTTCCATACCTCTTAGAGAAAAGGTTAGGAACACCTGGTCCCTTACCTCTTAGAGAAAGGGGGAGGGTTTCCCACCTAGGCAGACAAATAATGAAGGTCCCAGGATCCCAAGGACTGAGCGTGGAAGAATTCTTCGACGATATTTTTAAATCGAAGAAGAAATATTCCTATGCACTCCCTTCGTAGTATTGATAACTCAGTCTTTTTCTATCAAGGAGGAGACTTCAACTTGACAGGATACTCAAATGCTGATGAGTCAATCTCAGAACATGTCTTCATACCACTGAGTGGGAGAGTCATGTCATGGTGCGGCAAGAAGCAAAGCTGCACAACAATGTCAACTACGGAAGTAGATTATGTGTCTTGTACTATAGAGACAAAAGCATTGCCATATGGTATATATATGTACACTAATAAGGTGATATGTTCCCTTGACTAAACCCATTTTTAGTGATACGTTCAAAGCTCGTTGGTTGAGTCTTGGAATTCATGAGGTTTGGTATTTAGACGTGTCTTATTACGTGATGGACATGTTTCTTTTGTAAATGGGCAAAATGCTCATAACTTATTATTGCACGTTAGGCATATTGAAATGTCACGGGCTTCTGATTGCCTAGTCACACAAGCAATCGCCCTGACACTTGAGTAGCGGGCAGGATGAGAATGAATCATATTGGCACTAGGTGTGCAATATTGATTACTCACACTTGAAGTGTATGAGTAGAATGAATATAGTCGCCTTAGTGAGACTAAGATGAGACTCGAGGGAGTCGAGTATGAAATAAGTTTTCATATTAAAGCCTTAAAAGCCGAATCTTGAGTGTCAAGATCAACATTCAGTATGTTGATCTAGTGGCTCAGGTTAGATTTTTGGATAAAAATCTAGACTGACGATTCACATGGTATAAAGAGTGACGAACTCAGCTAAGTGAGAGCTATGCCATAACACACATCTCATACTGTGTGTGCTTATAAGACGATCCATATGCAGGGTGACAATTGAATTCCCTATCACTTATCACTGTGTGACCCTATGGACGATGACCCTTTGACTTAAAGCTATGATATTAAGTCAAAGCTTAATGATGCTACTTTAATGTGATTCTCAAGAACCACAATGTAAATGGTTTAGCGAGAACACGTTAGGAAAGCAGTTAAACTAAGATGAAATTTCATGAGTGTTTAAGAAAAAACCGATCCACCATCACCATATCAGCTCGGGCAGTTATGTTGAGAACATAATCATATGATATATCAAGCATAAGGGATTAGAGATGCCACTGGTGATGTTTTGGGATGGTTTTGGGGTATCGTATTTCGTAAAAGTGTTATGTTAGTTGGATGGTAATTTGATATAACATTACTGGTTATTTATGGTCGCACGTACTATTCCTGGTATGAAGCGTGAAAGAGTAACGATATGTGGAGAGCATTTATTTTTGCGGCCTACGTGACGAGTGGGAGCTGTAGGCCGGGCCTAATAGAATTAGACCCGACGGCCACGTATGTTGCCTAGGGCAACAACCCTGGCTATTCCCCAAAACTATATAAAGGGAGTTTAGGGGATAGCTAAGATACAGACAATAGAAATCTCTCATACTCTCCTATATTCTCTCTCACTGCTGAATCACAATCAATTGGATTCTCGGGTTTAGGACGTGAAACCCTAAAAGCAACTCTAGTAGCCGCTTCATATTCTTAATGGCGTGGATTGGTTTTCTTTATTATCATGGACTATTACCGATAGCATATTTCCGCATCTAAGTTAGTCCTAATTATTCCTACACTTTTCTATCAGGATATCCTTTGTCAACCAAATAGTACCGACCTAATTACGTTTAAAAGAAAATTAGCTTGTTGTCCCCAAAAAAATTGACCACAAAGCTAAATTGCATGACAACATACC
Source organism: Carnegiea gigantea (assembly GCA_029747015.1). Classification (NCBI taxonomy): domain Eukaryota; kingdom Viridiplantae; phylum Streptophyta; class Magnoliopsida; order Caryophyllales; family Cactaceae; genus Carnegiea; species Carnegiea gigantea. The sequence goes on from JAKOGI010002234.1 coordinate 30,067, forward strand.
TTCTGGTGGATTAGAAAAATTCAATTCTGGTGTTTCAATTGCATGTAAAAAAACTCGAGCATCATGTGCTGATCCTCTCCATCTGGCTGACAGAAATGTAACACATATATCAAAGTCACATGTTGCCATAACATTGAATGACGGATACCCCTTCCTTCCTCTGTAAGGTAATTGCTCACTCTCAGAAATACATGCTGCCACGTGTGTGCCGTCGATGCATCCAATACAATCCTATTTTTAAACCATAACTCATAAGATTAAATCTTTGCAAATGAAATCACCGGGAAAAAAAATAGTAATATATTTTTGCCTTAAAGTAAGGCGTGTATCTTTCATCATTAGCAATTTGAGGTGATATATGTTTGAATCCCGAATCTCTTAGTCTTATGATATCATATGCGAGGCCCTTAGACTCACATGCAGAAATTGTATTTAATACTTCATGAAATATTCTACTTATTGTATCACCAGAACATTGAAAGCTTTCCCTAACCACTCTATTTGAAACACCTAAAGCAAGGGTGTACAAAAAGATGCCAACTTTCTCAAAAATTGACATCCTACTACCTGACCGCAACCCATATTTTGTAGACAATTTCTTACACAATCTTACAAATAAATCTGGCTTCATTCTAAAAGCATTAACGCATCGAATAGGATTACCATTTATCAACTCCTTGATCCATATTTCTCCTGTTAAAGAAGAAGTCATGCAAGGCTCCTTGTAGATATACTTATAATAATATATAGTCATCAAGGTCATTGTACATGAAGCCATAGTCCAAAATTTACGGAACGTGTCTTCATAGTCCATGTCATCATACCCCATTTTGTCATACTCCTTTTGGTCCCAATCCATTTCGTCACACTCCAGTTGATCCCACTCCATTATTATTTTTTTCTATACATAAAAATGATAAAATAACAAATAACAACAATAAATAATAATAATAATAACAATAATAATAATAATAATAGCAATAACAACAACAATAATAATAATAATATGAATAATAATAATAATAGTAATAGTAATAAAAACTACGACAACAACAATAACACTAATAATAACAATAATGATAATAAAAATAAGTTCAATCATCCAAACCAAATTAAAAAAAAAAAAGTGCTCCGAAAATTAAAACAAGATTTGCAAACAAATCCCTCAACCTAAACATGAAAAACTAGAAACTTAATTAGTTGTCTTTCATCCTATGGAAATACTAAAGCCACTTTAGCCTGCTGTCATTATCATCCATATTTAAGAAGATCTCTCTTTTAACAGCATCCTCAAGCACATGAGTAGCATAGCACTAAAAGTCACTGCCTTTCTCTAAAATGTTATTATATACCATACGATTAATAATTTGCATTGCCATAGCAATGGTAGACATGGATGATGTTTGCTTGTTCATTCTGTTCGATCCTCCTTGACTCATTATTCAATAAGATGCTACCATGTGCTTAATATGAGCACCTAACATTGCAGATCCCCCTGATTGCCTGCTATTATGCTTCAATTGCACAGTATTAGTCTTTAGGACCGACTTTTGGGCTCGTCTAGATAAGTTCTTATCTGTTCTAACTTAACTTGCCACTTGGGTACTGAGAAGTTGATTATTCAGTTGGGAAGGGCCATCTTCGCTGTTCACTTCGGTGTTGTCATCATTACCATTACTCACATACTCGACAAAATCTGTGAAAAATTGATCCTCGTCGGCTAATACTGATTGAAAATAGGGATTATCTTGAAGATTATACATATGCAAATTGTCTTCTTCACCTAGCCTGCCTTTTGTATGATTTTTCGATTCATGGTCTTCTGCTTGTTCCTCAACATTTATAATCGGAGGCTGCATAGTAGGTACATAAACATTTTCCCCTGTTGCATATATACGTCCATATATATGTTCCCACTTTTCTTCAAGTAATGAACTCACACCTTTGTCTTTTAACATATTGATTTTCCTACATAGGATCAAAGATCAATGTCTATGAACTAAAATAAAGTAATTATATAAGATATCTAGGGTACCCTATATCTATGGACTACAAAGGGATTTTTTTATTAAAAAAAAACTAACCTTGATTTTCTTGTGCCACCACTTGGTTGAAGCCTTAATTTTTCCCGAAATAGGATCCCAACCTAGTCCTGTTTCTGTATTTCTCAATTGCTTCCAAGCACGCCAATCCTTTCTCATCGCGTCATATTTGTGCTTACAACAATTAGTTACACATGGACGTCCGATTTTTTGAGTAACTTCTTTTTCAATTTTGCGCCAGTTAATGGACTGTCCACATCCATTTTTCATGATATATTGAATAATGACATCACATAAAACAATTGTCTCATTATAGTTCCACTTAAAAAACTCTTTTATCGCTCCACCCTTTTGATTTCATTATTTTCCAGTGCCATATAACTCAGACATCAAACCTATACACGATAAAACTAAACGTTGAAAATCAGTACCCTCTCTTCTTGTCTTATCAAAAGCTAGTAATAAGAAGTTAGCCTAAAAAGTAAAGAGTAAAGCAGATAAGGCTTTGAATTCAAACAATCTAGTTCATTCGATTTTGGTAAAGCATAAGGACCCCTCATGAGATTCTTAATTTGGACCCCCAAAAAAAAAAAAAAAAAACAACATAGGACCACTGAGATTCCAAACTAAAGGCTTCAAATTGTGCAGAAATTCTGGAATTCAAAATGAGTTCTTAACATATCCTACCACCATGTTTTTATATTTGTTCAAAAATATCATTCATTTTTTCAAATTGTCAAGTATACCACTTCGTGGAATATTTTTAATCAATTGTGCCACTATGTACATTGCTTGACTAGCACAACCAGGTTTTCTGGTTGGATTCTATATTTGGAGCCAGTGACAGTATTTTTTTGTTTAAAAAGCAAAGCAAAAGAAAAGTTGCATCATCTGGGTGTCCCTATTTCTCAAATCTCTGCCATGCCCATCTTTAATTCAACTCCATTCCGCCATTTGCCGTCTCTGTTTCCCAGGTTATAGGCATCGATGCTCCTCCTCTTTCTAGCTCTCCACCATCAACAGTCTCTCCTCCACTTTGATCCCTTGTCCCTCTCCATCCTCTCTCCTCACCTACTTTCTCTCTCCCCAAATTCAACCTGCTCATCCTCTTCTCACTTCCTTGCTATTCGTCATCACTCAATCAATCTGTCAGGCTCCCCCTTCAGAATCTCAGATTCTGTCTGCTTCGAATTCTCTGTCCCCAAACCCTTCCCCTGTCCAAGTCTCTTTCCCACAACTGCAGGCTTTGCCGCTGGAATTGCTCTCTGATAAAGAACCCGGCCCATTTACTCATCGATTTGCTGATTGCGGATCCACTTAGTGAACCATTTTTTAGCTAGGCTACCAAAGCTTCTTCTTGGGTTTCTTGATAAGTTCCTAAAATTTGGGATGTAGCATGAGTGGGATGAAGCCAATGATGATTACTTAACGTGTTCTAGAGAAAAGAGATTGTGAATCAAGAAGAATGGTGCTTACAGGTTCACATCATCTGAACTAAATGAGCCATTTTTGTGCTTCGTTAAAATCTATGATCCAGCTTGAGTCAACCCATTGAAGCAAATCGGACTTGGATCAAGTCAAAGCAAGGACAGATTCATACCGAAATGGGGAGTGAGGAAGAAGGTGAGAAATAGAAGGGTTATGCTAATGGACTCACTCTCTGTTATCCATTACTTTGATTAACTTATTCAGGTATCCAAATCATGCAAAAAAGAATCAGTTTAGTGGTGATGGAAGCATGGAGAATGATGATACAAAGAGAGAGCACTTAAGAACTCATCATTGGGGATCTACTTATGATTTCAACACCACAATGACTGGGAGAGAGAGGAAAGCACTCTTTTAAAAAAAAAAAAAAAAAACCCTAAAAACTCCCTACAACCGGTAACTGGCATCCATAGTAGTCGAATTGATCAAAAAAATTTATGGGGTGGCATACTTGACAGTAAAAAAAAGTGAGTGGTATTTGTGAACAAATATCAAAAGTTGGTCGCCTATTATATTAAGGACTCAATTCAAAACACAAGGCTTTACTCCTGCTTTCAATCAAAAGCTGAATCTTTTCCCCACCATAGCAACATCAATCAAAGTGGGGTTCTAGAACATCAATCATGGAACAACAGTAACAGCAGATGCAGGAACAACAATGGGGGTCCAAAACAAGAAATTCCTCTTAATTCCAGAAAAAAGCCTTCAGATTTAACATCAAATAAGATAAAAAAATCAATATACTCACTTGAATTCCAGAATTGCTGCTGAATTCTTGTATGCTCTGTGATGTTTTCCGTGGTTTCAAACAGAGAAGGCAGAGAATGGAGGGGCCGAACAGTGAAGGTTTTGGGGAAGAAGGGGGGCTTTCATATTAGGGGCACGGGCTATAAATTGAGGAAAATAGTAGGGGCAGAATTGGAACAAAAAAATAAAATGCTGTAGCGTTTCCTCAAATGTTAACACTCCTAACGTTTCTAAAACGCTCCCTCAAATGCTAAACGCTAATTTGATATGCTATTTTACCAAACGCTAAAATTTTGAGAAAGTAGAATTTTATCATATTTAAAACGTTAAATACTAGTTAAAACACTGTTACCGAACACAGTCTAAGAATTTTCGCCCTAGTGGGACCTTCTCTCTCCATATCTTCAATTTTTTTCTCTCTCTAATTCAAGAGCTAGTGTCCATCTTCTCTCTTTCTGCTACATTTAGACCAGAGCTTCCCCTTTGTTTCTCTACTCAAGTGAGTGCTTGGAGGCTATGCTAGACGACAAAGTACATGTAGCCACAGCTTTGCCGGTGCCGGAACAGACAACCAGACAAACGACTAGATGCCTTTTTCTCTTTTTTGTTAACTTATACTAAGAAAAATCAAGCTGAACCGAGTTTGGTCGGGTCTGTGGCGGACCGAGTTGGCCGATTTTTGGCCGATTAGATAGCTTAAACAGTTTTCCACGATTTCCAGACGGGTGGGCAAAACAAATGCCCGTCGGACCAGTTGAACTAACAAGCCCAGTTCGATTCTCGTAACCTTGCCGCGCAAGAGACCATCTAGGGGTTTTTTTTTTTTTTTTTTTTTTTTTTTGCTTTTCTTCCAAAGTCCAGTCCAGCTGGAACCGGTTGATTTTTTTTTATTTTTTTTTTTTTTTGCTTTTCTTCCAAAAGTCCAGTCCAACAGTAACCCGGCTCATTCAACCGCATGACTGAGGATCCGAGTTTGACCCCTTCTTCGCGGTTGAAAGATCAAAAGGTGTCTCAGCATTTTCCGCCCTGCTTTTACCAGCAGCTCGTCCGACCAGCCAGTTAGTAGTTATCATAACGTTTCCATGAATGACAAACCCTTACCTGACCTTAAATTGACTGAAAACAAACCCAAATTACCTCAAGTCTTTCCAAACTTGCTTTTTATTGCAAGATATGTATTGCACCAAACATTAACTCATGATGTCACCCCAAATTGAGAATGACCTGGTTCAAATTAAACCTGAGCTGAACTCTAATTAATCTAAAATGACTGAGCAAAAAAATAACTTCAATAGAACCCAACCCAAAAGGATCAGGTCTAATAAACTTTTGATCACACTCAGAAGCCAAATGCTAGATCGATTTCACTCCCCCCGGCGCAGGGCAGCCTTATTCCAACATCCACTCCCAGAATTAATATAAAATAGAAATAAGACTGAAGGCCAATAACACGAAACTAACATCTGTACAGCGGATATCCATCAAACATAATAATTCTAAATATGAACAAGTAAATTCATCCAGGATAGGAAGTTTAAACTACCTGCTTCGGGTAGGCAAAAGTACAAACTTAAACTAAAATAAAAATACAAGCAGCCAGCAGATTCCTAAAAAATCGGACTTAGTACGACTTTCAGACAGCAGGGTCTTCTAGCTTAGCAGTTGATAGATCATTTATTCGAGGATAAGAAGCTTTTTCGTCAAGTTGGTTTTGAGCCCATATAAGCATTTTCAACAAGCTCGGTAGCTTGGGATCTGCAAGTAAAAATGATCATGCATACAGCTCAAATGGGTAAAGTAAACAAACATCATGACAGTAAGAATTGGAAGACAGATAATAAACATCATTCAGTGTTGACCCCAGCAAGTTAGAGACTTATGAGTACTGCGATATCCAGATGCACACAGTCCTAAAACTAACAAGCTAAGAGGCTATCATCAAGAGACTGCCAAAAAAAGGAAAATGCTTCAAGGATTTATAATCACTATTTAAATTAACTAAAAAGAAACTACACAATGGAAATCGATCATGCCAAAAAGAAAATTCCTACGGTAGGCAATGTGGAGTGCATCACAGTTTTTGGAAGTGGTATCCTGGACAAGTGTCAAGTGATAAAATAATTTAAAATCCATTTCTAAGGGGCGCCCATTAAATTTATAGAGCCACCACGGAAATGCTGGAGCAGTAGCATTGTGATTTTCTATCACTATAGGGTAAGAGGGGGGGGGGGAGCCTCATAGTCGAAGAAAAATTGAACGAACCTTTTTCATGACTCTGACTTGTAAGAATGGCAGCATTCACCTCACTAGCGGTCTTCAAACGCTGGGATATGTCCAGAAGCTCCCCAACAGGGCAGTTGGAGACATCTTCAAATGCAAGGAGTGCAACGGTTCTCTCCAACTCTTCTAGAAAGCTTTGCTGCAGAGTTTATCGATACAATCAGCGTTGTAGGAGATGGTCAATTGATAATGATTTTGTATTCAGAAGCTCTCCATGACATAGCACTCAATTTTCCACAACAATTGGAGAAGAGAAGAAAGAATTAGGAATAGAAGAGCCAGAGGGGGGGGGGATCAGGAACAAAGGAAATGGAAGAAAAACATAGAAGGGCAAAAAAAACAGCAGCAACGCAACTCATGAGCAATCAGTATATTCAATTATTCAATAGTCACCACTTGGTAAGAGCATCATGAGACATCTCTATTAATAGCTTAAAAGACCTGGAAAACACTATACTATTAAATAGGATACTAAATCCAACTCCAACACTCAAAATTGACCTCATTTCAACAATTTCAAAGCACAATAACATTGTTTAAGAGGTACAATGATATAAAAATCATAAAAATACAGTAACTTTCTAAAACTAAGTCTAGTCCCTAATTCTCTTAGCTTGGCTCTCTTCCTCTAATCTTCATTCCATGAGAGGTTTCTCAAATCATTCATACACAGCCCCTATAATAAGCCTGTCTTGCAACGGACATGATTTGCATGAAGTTGGGTCTAAATGTACCCAACTCTTAGCCTTAGTAGAATGAGGCCACTCTCATAGGAAGGCACACCAAACCATATCACGAAAGAACTCAGCCCACTAACCTCATGTTAACCATTAAAAAGTGGAGGAATCACTGCAGGCTAACATCTTCACTCTCTCTTTTCATTGTTTCTATTCACTGGACTCCATATGAATTTATTCTTCCATGCAATTACTAGTGAATGCATGCTCTACACATTTACCACATCCTTTTCCCTGGGGGGAGGGGGGTTATTTATGCTGCAAGACCACATAAACAAATAGTGCTTTTCTTTTTTCCGGAAAGTCAAAATTGGCATGCTTATTCCAAAAGAATGCTATAAGTAAGAGCTATAGCAACTCCGAACGGCATCAGTGATAAAAATAAATACAACAACAACAACCAATGTGGGTCCCGCTTTCGCGGGATCTGGGGAGATCCGGATGTAGACGACCTTACCTCTACCGGCATCCCTGCCCGTAGAGAAGCCGATTCCAAGAGACCCACAAAACTGATAAAAATAAATACACAAAAAACAAATAAATAAAAACAGGAACACCCCAAACGGCATCCTACTTTCACTTAACAAAGCAAAAATCTGAAGCGGCATTGCCATCAACTTTTGCAGATGAGATTGTGATAATAAAAGTTGAAGGAAAATAGCAAATCATAGTACTGGGAACATGAGCAATATCAACAGAAAAAGCAGAGGGAACCCCCCCCCCCCCAAAAAACAAAAAAAGAGGAAGAACATTACATTTTCTTCTCCTCTAGGGGCAAGCTCCTCCTGAGCGAATTCCAGAGCCTCTTCTATCTTCCCATTCCTGATCAGTTCTATTAATCTTTGCTGTTGGAGATGGAAAAACAGTTGTGGATTTGTGTCAAGTATCTGCAAAGGCAGTTGTCAAACAGGCAAGTCAGATGAACATACAAATAAAAGATCAAACATCATGTCCACATGAGTTCTTCAGTTAGCTGTTTCCTATCACCAAGCGAACAAAAAGTTCCTTAGAATTGGCAGTGGATTTCATTTACTGCTGAATATCAGTCAATGTTCTTTATGTTTATGATAACCCCATCTACTGACAGAGAGAGACAGAGACAGACAGAGAGACAGACAGAGCACATATGCTGCCAATGTACTTCATCCGCCAATTATAGAAAGAGACCCCGGTTGACTCTTGTTTCCCAAACCAGGAAAAAGTCAATTTGTTGAACTCTTGTAACTAAGAATTTAACATGAAAGATAGAACGATAAGTTGATAACACAATAGTACTAACAGCCTCAGATTCCTAAACTAAGAATGCAAGAATTGAAACTTCTTAATCAACAACTTCTCACCATCTCCCAAAGAAAATTTAATAGAGGACCAAAAACACCAATTCTACCAACAACCTTCGTCCTGCAAATGGTACTTTCCAGTGGCAAGCTTAGTTTAAAAAAGCCCGCCTGAGGCACATCCGCATGAGGCTACCAGGACAGCACCTCGGAGGGGATGAGATGCGCCTTAAGGATGCAAGGCTATATCTTTCCCCATTCTTTTTCCTATCCTTGCCTTTACCTTTTTTCTTTTTTCCTTAAGAGCTAGAAGTTTAACTATCCCTATATGGTAGGTGTGTGCACTAGGAAACTATGATCATAGGATAACATATCTTAAGTAATTTGCGGGGTTAGTAGTTATATTTATGTCTGATCACTAATGCATTTATCTAACTTGTTTCTATAAAATATGCTTTGTGAAATGTGAAAGACTTTTAAAAATTTTTGCATACAAGTGCGCATCGTATCCATGATGCGTATGCCTTTGCCTCATACCTTGCGTTTCGGGACCCTAAGCGCCTCAGTGCGCCTCGCACCTTTTAAAACTTAGTGGCAATCAACGTTGAAACAAATAACTCCTCCCACAATTGCCACAGTGGCGCTCACTCCCCTCCCTGTGCCTGGCTGGCTTCTGCTGTCGTCACAAAATCCACCTTACCCAGAGCCAATGCCTTTCTATAGAAATCTGACATTATAACCAACTGCACCTTCTTATACATGAAATGGCACATTCTCTTTGTGTGTGCATATGTGAGTGAGAGAGAGAGAGAGAGACAGACAGAGACAGAATCCGCTTGCACATGGTGAAAACCAAAGATGATGACAAAGGCTACCAGCAAATGAGACATCAATAGTTGGTGGATATGCTAAAAGAGAGATGATTTAGTATATTAGTGATTTTAGTGAAAAATGGGTCAGGGCAGACAAAATGTACGAGTGTGTGACATCTGATAAAGTAAAAAGCATGCAGTTCAAAATAGACTCTTATTGATCAAAAGAGACTTTCTCCAAGCATATTTCTCATCCATGTTTCTGCAACACGAACATGATGTATCGAATAGGGATAAGAATGATACCAGATAAGAATAAAGGAACCGTGAGAAGATTAAGGAAAATGTTGGGTAGCATTTTCTAATGCTGATTGAGGGAGTGTATCTTCATTGGTAAATTTCAAGCATATTGTAAAAAAGCTGAAATGAAGAATTACAAGTATGCTAGTGAGATTTAGTTCCTGATCTATTTGGATTATGTTCGGTTAGATAATTTTAGCATAACATTTATTTAAACCCCTTACTCAATGAAGTGGAGTAGATTACAAGACTTGAATAATTAAGAAATAAAATTGAGTCATTTAGTAATCCCATATGAAGTTATTGGTTGTGTGTGAGCCGTATATCGTAGAAATAGCTCTACTGACGTCCTACATCAACTGTGGTACTGGTATATGAGTAATTACATGGAGATCCCTACCCATTGCTATCAATCAAGTATGTCCTTTTTCATCCCCAGATCAGCCAGCGGGGAATAAAATTGGCTGCCAGAAAATGAAAAAAGGAAATCACACATCACAAATGCTCAACATCTCAAAATTCAAAATCTTTTCTTTCCAAATCATTTCACGGCTGCCCAGATCTGTTCATGTCTGCTGTTGCTAGATCTGTCATTTCATTCTTCCACGTGTATTGCTACCCAGATCAGTACCTTGTTTTTGTGAACCAGGATTGTTCACGTTATTTGCTGATTTCCTTCTTTCCAGAGGTAGTTTCGTAGTTGAGTGAAGGTTACAGGCTACACTGACAATGATGTTGCATACAAAATCATCGAGCTTTTTTTTGAGATCATACAGAGTAAACAATTGGCAGTTGTGTTGTGACTAACATTCTATACCAAGTTTTCACTCATGGGGACGTAGAAAACATTACTAGATTCTGAAAGCGTGGTCCTTGTCATGCCCAAGGGAATTTCCCCAGGGATGCCACTAATGCTTCTCGTAAGCTTTAAGCGAGTTTGCAGTTAGGAAGTTCTTTGAAGTTGGACTAAAGAGACAAATCCAGAAGGACCTTGATAGGGTTATTCAGATTCAGAGTACCATAAAGCAATAAGCAATATAAAGGAGGAGATTTCAATGGTCACGTTGGAGCAATAAAAGATTGGTATGATGGGAGTCACGGCGGATTTAGGTACAGGCTGAAAAATAGTTAAAGGATTACTCTCCTAGATTCGTCATTGCCTTTGGCTTAATGACAGCAAATTCACATTTTGGGACTCATGGATGATTTAGTAACAGGCTGAAAAATAGCGAAAGGATTACAATCGTAGATTCGTCATTGCCTTCGGTTTAATGATACAACACCACCTCCCAGTGTGGGTCCCGCTTTTGCGGGATCTGGGGAGGAAAACTTGGCAACATTTAATGGCCATACCACAAGGATACAATAAGTACTTTCTTATTAGAATGGGATATGGGAACATGTGTAAGGGTTGCAAAAATATATTGAATGAGGATTTAATGACATAGCATAGATTGCTGGTCATGGATGTGGAGATTAGGAGGTTGAACAGAAAAAGGATTGTGTCTATAACCTTACATTAGAGTTCAATGGTGGAATCTAACAGAGGAGAACATAAACTAAATTGTTCAAAACAGGGCCTAGCAACAACGAGAGGCAAATAGATTCTGAGAAATGATAGCAGAATGCATTAGGTGGTAGTACAACAAGAATAAGATCCCAGTAGTGAAATGACAGTGAGAGAAAGTAAGGAAATAACATGCATTTAAAGCTTTAGGTAGTAATTCAAAAGAGGAAACAGAAGTTAACAAATTATAGGACAAGATGGTGAAAAGGGAAGGAAATAATTCAGTGACATTATCAAAAAGTTAAGAATATGGAAGTCCACAAAACATCAAGACTAAAGATTCGGATGCAGGTTTTTCAAGTTGTCATGTCTGGGGCAAGGAGAAGGACAGATCTGAAAAATGTACGAGGAATTAAGGATGAGGAGTTAAGGTTCTAGAATTCTAGTGGAGGAAGCTACCACAAAGGATAGAAGACGGCTTTATTTTTAAAGCTTTTTAATGGTAAGGATACTAGTGACTCCCACCAAGGTGAACAAAGGGTATTTCAAGGGGCAACATAATTTCAAATATTTTTCTAGTATCGGCAAAAGATTAAATTAACGAGGCAATGCAGAAAATGAAGATGCTTGGTAGAAGATCGCCTCAATTGGCTACTTAAGTTATTTGATGTCAGTTTTACAACTGCAAGATGCCACGAGAATGGGAACTTAGTAAACTCACTCTATTGTACAAAAACAAGGGAGATGTGCAGAATTGCAACCACCGAAGGTAGTAAAGTACTTAGTCATACTATGGAACTTTGGGAGAGGGTGAGCTGAAAAAGGTCATAAAGGGTTGTAATTATTTCTAGACCAAGTTGGTTTTATGTAAAGGTCCACTACAAAAGTAACTCATCTCAGAGGGCTTATGGGATATTGTACAGCTAAGAAAGGGACCACGCATGGAGTTTATCGACCTAGAGAAAGCATAAAACAATGTCCTACGGGAGGTGTTGCAGAGATGCTGGAAAAAGGATGTCCCAATTGCTTTTATCCGAGTTATTAAAGAAATGTATGATGAGCACGGGTAGGGGGACACTAGAAGACTTACAGGATTTGGTCACATCAAAGAGCAGGTAAGAAATGAAGTAAAAAAAGAAGGCAGGAGTAGCACTAATAGAGGTAACTGCAGGACGCAATACTTGGATGGTTCGGTCACATCACAGCAGTATAAATGCACCTGTGAGAAGTGAAAGGATGGGCATTCTAGGGCGTAAGAGAGGTACAGAAAGATGGACACAGCCAAGATGGACACTGACAATTAAAGTCGCAGTGGCCTGCTTTCCATCCTTCTTTTCTGCAACTAAGCGCTTAAGAATCTGCATTGCACCTAGCGTTTACTTGTACTTGCAATTAGACGTGTGCACCCGAACCCTTTAGTATTTGCTTCCTTTTATTCCAGAAGAGGATATCAAACGTGATCTTGTTCAACTTACAGGATTGGGTAAATATCCTATGCATATCCTATGCATCTTACTCCCTTCTTTTCTGTATAATTTCTCTTAAAACAAAAAGGACTTCAATCAAAGAAAAAAGTACTCTGCAAAATTATTCTGGAGATCTACGTAAAATGGCTTCCCTGCAAGCAAGGATAAGGGCAGCCTCGATAAGGTTGTTGCCTAAATCTCGATCTCCCCAAAACCTCAGTCTGCTATGTAAGTTGCATCCTTATTTTGCTAGTGAATTCATATGCAGAAGTCAAACAGTCCCAGGAAGTCCTACGAATAAGTTGCATTAAAAACCTCCAGGAGTGCTTTTAATTGCTTGGCCACTTTCTATTTATAATTATAGGGTTCTATCTCCAAAGTCCTCTAGAAAACCAACAAATTGTCATTTAGAATAGAAACATCCAACCTACCATGAAGCACACGTCGGGAGCACACATTAAAGATGATACTTATTAGAGCGTATGTTTGAGTAATACATACAATCAAGCTCAACATGTCAAATGATGTAATGGACAATGCTATCAAATGAATCAAGAAGTTGGCTTCACTAGGTAATCGTGGTGGGTATCAATGCTGATCATCAAATGAATCAAGAAGTTGGCTTCACTAGGTAAACTTGGTGGGCATCAAGTAAAGGTCATTGGGCATTCAAAGATTTATGAAAGTGGTTTTCTCAACATCAATGAGCAAATTTAAGGGCAGGAAAAATGAGCGAAGGCATTAGTATAGCCAGAAAAGTTGTTTAACATGTGGAGGTTTTATGCCGAAGAATTCTCCAAGAAGACTAAACTTCTTCCAATGTTACTTGGTTATTAGTCCAGAAGATCTTAAGGCATGAAATTAAATAACCTCCAGGAAAATGGAATCAATTCTATCTTTCACATTCACAACCCCTCTTCATTTTAAAAGTCAATCTCAAAGATGCATGACAAGAATAAAGAAAGATGATCTGGACATAGCCTCTTAGGAAACATTCTGACTTTTGGGAAGTTTTAATATTTTGAAATGTTTTTTAATTATGATATTATTTAATTTATAGCATATTTCACAGTGGCCAAAAAGATATTCGTTACTATTTCAGTGAGGTTTAGTCTCCTAATATGTTAGGATCCTTTTACGTTAGATATTTTTATCCTTCAGTAGCTTATTTCATATCTTTTCCGTTACCGAATTCCTCAGAAATCTTGACTATTTAAAGAACACTCAGGTAATTTAGCGGGACAGACCGCAACTGATTATTGAAGTTGAAGTGCAGTAAGTTGAATATTTCTCTATATGAGATTCTTTTCGTTTTGTCTGAACCAAACATGGATTCTGTGCAAGAAATCTAAACCCTGTCCTACTTAGGAATTGCTCTAATAGCATCCTACATCACATCATGTACACATCCACCCCATCTGAAGGTCCGTAAGCTCAATTAAAGCCCCAAATTAAATGACTTATTTTTTCAGGAGAAAAACAATAAATATGAGCTATGAACAATGGAAGTTATGAACAAAACACATTGAATACCCCTTCCTTGGGCTCTTAATCTGGTGGAAATGACAAGTGGCTGCTACTATTTTGTTTTTTTTCATAAGGAAAAGATAATATATTAACACAAAAAGATTAGAAGCTCAGCTGCACAGTGAGCATCATACAAAAGGCTATATGCATCCTAAATATAAACTATCCACACAATCAGCCAGATCAATAGAGGAAGAGCTAAACTTCCCATTCTTCCAAAAGTAGAGAATCTTGATGAAATTCTCTTTCAAACGCTAAAGAGGAGTTTCTGTGTTTTCACAAACTCCTCTGTTTCTCTCTCCAAATACCTCAAGTGGCTGCTACTATTTTGTTGGGTCCTCGTTGAGCGTCAAATGAAAAGGAGACAAACGAAAAAACAAGAATGCAGCATTGATCTAGGAGCCTGAATCACCCAAAAAAGCATGCACTTTAATCAAGAAGAGGCACTAACCTCTGGATTCAGATCATTTACTTTCTCAATAGCGTCCTCAACATTGCCACATTGTACAGCCTTCTTAACTGCCATACGATCTGTGATTGTCGCCAGATCTATATCTGCTATTCATCAATAAGGAAAAACAAAGCTACAGAACATTCTGACACCAGTAAAACCAAAGCCGCAAGAGCATCATAAAAATAGGTTACAGCATACAAGAATGGAAATGCAATAAGAAGGATACGTTCTGTCCCAGACTCTTGACGAAACTTCTCCGCAGCATCAACATAGCCCTCGGTGACAAGAAAATTCATCACTAATTTGTTCATATCCGCTTTCTTAATTGGTACATCATTGAGTTTTTTCTCCCACTCTTCCTTCGTTATAACCTTTCTTGAGGTAGCCTATGTACCATACCATTTCCACAAGTTAATCACACTAGCAATGCACAGAAAATGCATGGCAAATAAATAGTGAACCAAAGGAGTTTTCTATAGCAAGTCAATCTTCAACCAAGGGAAAGTACCAATTTCAGTTAGGAACTGTGCATGACAATTAGGAGCCGACTAAGAAAACCTATCATGTGGGGGGGGAAAAAAAACGTATAGCTACACACAAATTAAATTATAAGTAAACATAATGACAGTCAGACATTAAGGTGAATACAGAAGAGGAGGACCTAGACACACCAAAAAACTCATCCAACTCCCAATATATTTCTGAAAATTAATGAAACAAATGACCAGACCCCAAATTTGCATGCATGTTAAAAGCTGCAGAGAAAGGAAATGGCTAAAGAAAAAAAAGCTACTAGCCTCACATCAGATCTAAACTATCTGAAGAAAAAAGATGAAAGAAACTGAAAAAGAGCCCAGATTATTTTAAGCATAACTTCAGTTCATCAGGTGCATCGCTCAAAAAAATCGAGGCTCTAGGCTGTACAAGAGTCGAGTTTATCAAAGCAAGGTAGAGTACAAAGAGATGCCCAGTCAATTCGACCATAAATGAGATGAAAAAGCATGAATAAAACACTAGAGAGTAGAATGCAAAGCAAAATAGGATAGGAAATATACAAGCCATACAAATATTCGAAAAAGAAAGTTCCTCAAGGCAACGGGAATCCAGCCCCTCTAACATAGTTTTGAGTTCTTTATATTTATATTTTGTGCCTACCAAAATCTTGGAAAAGTATTTTCTTCACCTCTCTTTATCTCTTGGGAATTCGTCTTCTTCACTCTCAGATGGTGGTTTCCCTTGGAGTATCATTTGGAAGTGCACGGTCCGATTTAAAGTATCCTTCTTTGTGTGGGAAGCTTATCATGGCCAGATTCTAACTTGTGATAACTTACAAAAGCAGGACAAAACATTGGTCAACGGGTACTTTCATGTGTAAAGACACCTCGGAATCAATTGACCATTTATTTCTCCATTGTCGACTAGCTAGAAACCTTTGAGAGTTAGCTTTGAGTTGTTTAGATCTTCATTGGGCGGTGCCTATATCTATGAGACAACACTTAGTTGCACAGGAAGGTTTTTTTGGAAGGAGGGTTAAGTTTAAAGTTTTCCGAGCTATTCCCCATGCCATCTTTTGGTTGTCATGGATTAAGAGAAATAGGAAAGTTTTTGATAGGATCGAAATCTCAATTGAGCAATTAAAAGACAAGTGGCTGAAGGACTTATTCTTTTGGAAGGAGGAAGTTTTTTGTTCTACTTTGATTGATGTAATCAATTTTGTAGATAGCCTTTTTTTTTGTTATAATTAGATTTTGTGGGATGCTTTTCAGCATCCTTTCTTGTATATGCTCCTTATCATTATCAGTATATTAATTTTTCCTATCCCCCGAAAAAAAAAAAACTTGGAAAAGTATCTGACACATGAATAGAAGTCTCGTTGAAACAGCCCCTTAGGCTGCTTACAAGTAGATCTCTTGACATCCATTTTGTTCTTGCGTTGAGGTATGGTTTTACAACACACACAATCCCACATCCAAAGAAAAGGGAATAAAATGGGAGACGGGAAAGAGTCTGCCACTGTGCATGATGCCAAAACTTCCTAAGGTTAAGAACGCACACAGATATAGAAGAGGATCGATCAAAGCATGTAGGTCCACTGCTACTTACCACCCCCCCCAAACAATACACAAACTGGGCACTGTTTCCAAAAGAAAGGGTTTTGTATTCTATATGAAATTTATACAATCCAAAAACAGGGAAAATGAACCCACGCAACTGACAAGCGATGGGAAAATTCCGAGCCAACAACTAGACAGCTTTGCAACTAGAACAATTTAACAGTGAAGGAAAGGCAACCAAAGCATTAACGAGTAAAAGATTAAAGTCCTCATACGCACGTAAAAACCACCAAAGGATAACGTTTAGCTTTAAAGTTGCCCCTTAATGGGAGAATACTTTAGCAACGCATACTTTAGCAACCAGTCAAATTCAGGGCAGCTTCCTGTTCCATCAAGTGCCCATTCTAAAGTCATCATTCCAATTGGAACAAGAAATTGTAATGCAGTCAGTCAAAGTTCATTGAAACATGTAATCAAATGAAGATGAAGAGATAGTTACCATAGCTTCTTCGATATCTGCAAGCTGACGAAGAACAATCCAAAACAGTGACATCAGTACAGCACCTTCAAACCCATGTGTAATCAAAGAACTAACTCTACAATTTCCCTATACATACCCATAAAAAACACTAAACTAATCATATTAACTCAATAATGACTTTCAAATGTGAAATCACAAAAAATTTCGCATTGTTAAATAGTAATGCAATTAACACAAAACAACCAAGGATATTAAATTTCATAGTTCAAAAAAAAAAAATCAGATAGATAGTAGTTCGAAAACGAACTGGAAACAAAGTATCCAAAAAAAGCAGTCATCATGATATTGTGCTGTAGCCTCTAGTTCACTCATTCATTCATTGTGCTAAAAGAAATTTTTCAGGCGATGTCATACTTTTATATGAATTTTTTGATAGAAAATAAAATAGAGTTGTTCTAGCATATTCATCTAGAGATAAGGTCCTTCCTAGAACTGGAAATGGCACCTATGCAGCAAGCCCCAATCATAGCAATTCATACTCAATGGCAACTGGAACAATCATGCAGGTTGACATGAAAACTGATTTAAGTTCATTCAGCCTCAGCACTCAACACATCCAGACAACACAACCTTCCAACATTGGGGTAGCTATCTTCAGCAAAGAAGCCAATATCATTCGCTACTAAAGCAAAATGTGCCTTACACCACATCCCAACGTCGCAGCATCTAATATTAGTTATGCTTTTCGCATTGATGATTAACACACAAGTTACCATAACCCTTTCCCACCAGGTTTTACCAAAGAAATACCACCCCAACAGCACTTCCCCAGGGATGAACCAGCCTATTTCTATACTTCAAGCCAACCACACCAACTGTCAAGCTTTCCAAACTATGCGCTGTAGAAAGGAAGATATGATTTAGCAAGTAATATCATCAAATACTTAAATTATTCCCTCTTACATTGCCTTCCAAATATTATAAACACCATCTAAAGGACGGAACACAAAGTCTTTGTTGAGCCTAAACTTACAACTAGGCAAGCCTTTTGTTCCACACTAAGATCCCAAAGATGGCTCATGTGTATAGAATGGAAACAAAGGATGGTTCCTGTCCATAGCCAAATTGCACATAGCACTCTGCATGCTTTTGAAGCGTCACTATTTAGAGACAATTATAAGACCTTGTGCTTCTGTTGTTATGCCTATTAACATTTGTTTTCCATAGTCGTAGTTGGACAAACCATCAGAAATTTTTGCAACGTATATGTTCTTCACTTTCATGTATATGTAAATATATTTTTGGGTTTGTGTGGTGAGTTCTGGACATGTGGACATCACATAAGAGCCACATAAGGTTGTAGATAGCATAAGAAATAAAGAGGACTCCATTAGCAAATTAACAAATAACTTCATACCAATGAATGATAATTATTTATATTAATAACTTAACACATATGTTGTTCACTTTTATTAGCTGAGCAAACCATCAGAAACCTCTTCAACATATATGGTCTTCAATTTTCATATCTATGTAAACATATTTTTGGGTTTAAGCGGTGAGTTTTGGACATGTGTATGCCATGTAAGAGGCACATAAGGTTGTAGTTAATATGAAAAATAAACAGGATCCCATTAATAAATTAACACAAAACTTTATGTCGATAAAAATATAATTATTTATACTAGTAACTTTGCATTAACAAAAATATATGTAAGCACCTTTTTGTCTTTGAATTTCCTATGTTCTTCAATAAATAAATTTTTAAATTACAATCACTAACGAAGATTCATCTAGGTATGTATTATGTTATTATATTAAAAGAAAATCAAAATAAGATATTTTGCAAAGTTTTTAAACAATTCACAGGAGGTTTTAACCTTTACATGTATGTTCTTCACTAATACACTTCATGAGTAGCTTATAAAGAGGCCACTTATTTCGTGATGAGTCGATATCAAAGCCATTTTCTTCAGAAGGGTAAAGGTCAAAGCATAGTTTGTTTTGCCCTATTATACTCCAAAATCCTTCATCATGAAGCTTCTTTTTGCAATAGATTCTTCAAGGATCTAGCCATGATGATCTTTCCTGTCAAGGCCATCTACAAGTCTAAAACTCCCATCAAAGCTTCCTTTTTTCGGGGGGCAGGGCGGCTTAGGCAGCCACCATAGGCAAGATTCCCATGGAAGATATGTTGAAATAAAGGAATAGTCATGTCAGAAGCAAGTGTTGCCTACAGAATATAGAATTGGCCATAAGGTTTCTTCATCGTCAATTGGCTGGGCCTCATTGTCACTTGTGGGAGTTTATTGGCTTCAGCCTAGGAAAATCAAGGATGTTGTGCGAATTGGAAAAGGTGAATGAAGAAGGGTTGGATTTGAAGGCATTTGGATGATGATTCCGATGGTTATTTTTAAGGAAAGTCATTTCTTACCAAGAGCTTAAACTTCACTATTTGAAAATCCTATATAGGTGAGTCCTGTGGTCAATAAGGGATATTGTTGGATTTTGACAATAAGATTATTGAAGAGAGACTGAGGGTATGATAACTTTTGTTTTGCCCCTTTTGTACATAGGCAACATCCACGTGGTACCCTCCTAATATATTCACTTTTTCTTTTTGGGGGGGGGTAACTCATCAACCGAAAAAAGGCCTTTCTGTTTTATTGAATCACTGAAGTAATTTATTTCTTTATTTACTAAGCTATGCCTGGACTCTGGATTCTGGATAGTGACTTGGTTATCCTGAGCTGGTCTGGGGGAAGGGATGGAAACTAAGCCAAGGCCGTTAATTACCGATGGATTCAGACCTATGAATTTTAGGACTACAGCTAAGCTCAATGTTAATGCCTTATCCAGCACCTCATCTATGGAGTATTGAATTGAAAATTTTTTTAATGAGGAAATCCTACTTTACAATTATGCTTTTCACATTTACTTACTAGTGCATTGCAAAGGATATGCTATAAAATCCGCCTGAAAACTCCAGAGAGCTCACCAGCTATGATACCTGGAGTCTTCATTTTGCCCTGCCGTACCCGTGTCGTACACGACACTCCCCGAATAGGACATGGGGTATGTGTCGGACCCTTATCCAAACTCTCAAGCAACAGTGATGAAAAAATTTGGAATATATGATCTTTTTCCTTCTTCGTTTACTATTTTTTTAATGGATCTTTAATGTTTAATGGTTTGATAAGTGGACAACCTTTTAATTATGGAAATAGTCCTAAAAGATTAATTTGAAATTGCAACATCCACATATAAAATGATGAGTCCTCATATATGTGCCCAAATTTTGGACCGTGTCCCCGTGTGCTAAACTCTTAACTTCGACAAGTCGGACACTCGGATCCGTATCCGTGTAATATAGCTCACCACATTACCTAGACTACTAAATTATAGCCAAATGTTGCCAACTTGCCAACTAAAGTTTTATATGTAAGGTCCACAAAAATATTAAGGGAGAGAGATTGATGTACATGCACTGCTTACGAATCCATTTTATTTAGTAGTAATAAAGTAAATAATATCTAAACTTAACTTCGCCAATTCCCAATTAATCAAACAAACATATAACACTAGATCCACTCTTATATACCAACCTGTTCAGTAGCCAAAATCTTCCACTAAAGTCTTCACTCTTTACAGTCATACCCATGTGCAAGGCCTGGACACTTCACAAACTTAAAATTGGGGGGGGGGGGATCTAACTGATCTCCAAACCCGATGGACATTTTGATCTAAACATCACATGAGGACACTCCTAAAGAACACCAAGCCAACACTGTCAAACAAAATCTTACACCTCCACAATGATTTCCACCACCAACTCAGCAAGAACGCATGTTGTGGATGCTCATATACAAGTTCTATCGATTTTAGTCATATGACTCAGATCCAACATTGCAGATAGCAGCAAGTAATCTCAAATTTCCATACCCAATCGATGGTCATTCTCACATATCTCGTTAGTGATCAAGCTATTTTCATAAAGCGCACCTAAGTAATAGCACAGCTAGGAATAACATTCGTCCAACTTTTTACATCAATACAAGATCTTCCCGCCTCCTTCCATCTTCTAAATAAATTGAGAACATCTTCTTGATCACTTTGCACCAACCGAATTTTCATCAGAATCATCCACTGGCACTGAGATTAATATTTCATCTAAAAGTACCCCCTTCAAGCGAACAAATTCATTTTCTACAAAGTCTTAACTAAAAATTCACTGTAATGAGCAATCACAATTGCCTACATAGAAATCAACGCCAACGCCCTATCCCCCCCCCCCCCAAAAAAAAAAGACACAAGCTTCAAATCCCACTAGCCAGATGCAATTGCGGAAAAAGGAGGGAAAAAGTAAAGACATCCATGAGACCTGAAATTATCAAAAAGTGTAAAAAAGCGAGAACAAGTGCAACCCGGTGGCAGGAAAACTAAGCATTAGCAATGTCGCCAGTGAGCAGAAGAGGAGAGAGAGGAAAAGCGGCAGTGTCACCAGCACAGTGGCGCAACAAGCAACGGTTATCATCACACAAATTTGACGGACTTGAGCCTAGGGAAGAGAGGGGGGTTTGAATTTGCTAATTTTGCTGTAACATTTGCCTTCGCCTTTG
The DNA here is from genome assembly GCA_029747015.1 of Carnegiea gigantea. Lineage (NCBI taxonomy): Eukaryota > Viridiplantae > Streptophyta > Magnoliopsida > Caryophyllales > Cactaceae > Carnegiea > Carnegiea gigantea. The sequence continues at coordinate 51,858 of JAKOGI010002234.1, forward strand.
GGCACTAACACCCCATTTAATAACCCGAAAAATCTAATTCATTTAATTACTAATATTTAAACCTGGATATGACAACGGGAGACTTAATGGAGCGCTATTGCAGTATTTCTCAGGAGAAATACAATGCTAAATATCAAAATGTTCAATGAATCAAACACCTAAAATAAGTTAAGGTCACCCAGGAATTCGTTGGGTCAAATGGGGAACATTAAGGTCAACTAATTGACCACAATCAACACATAAGTCCCAAGAAACAAGAAGAATCTAGATTAAAGTGCCCTTGAACGGCCTCACTTCTAAGCCCCCCCCCCCCCAACATGCAAGTCGAAACTCAACGACAATCATCCTTAACAAACAAACTAACTAAATCCCATTATTAAGCTTACTCAACAACAACAATTCTTACTCAAGTCATCTCTGCCCAGCTCTTGGGGATTCATCCTCAACTTGCATCATAGATTCCCAATCTTCTCCACCCTACTGCGGAGGTTAAACCATTTACTGTAGACAGGTTATCAAACTAGAATCGCTACTCGCAGCTCCACTTTACTTAATTCGAAATTCAATGTTACTCCTCACTAGGTTCCATGGTTGGTTCATCATTGCCTGCAGCGATCTAACTGATGGCCTAACGTTAGTTCACACCGTAGCCGACTTCCTTGGCTTCGGCTACGCAACTGAATAGCACGTACCGCTAACCACACATGCTTGCACAGACAAACTACCAGTTTGTCCCATACAATCATAGGGATATTGGGAGTTTATTCCAGCGACCCGCCACATTATTTCGCTTAAGGATTTAATATTTTACATAAAGGTTTAAGCAATCTTTCACTAACCAAATCCTTGGTTTAATTCGGATCCAACCTACAATAAAGAAACTCGCATCATGTGCTCTACACAAGGATTCACAAATCCACTAGATCAATCCAGCATTGCAATATATAATAACAAAAGGAACACAATTCAATCCATCAAGAAAGTCCCTTCTTGGGATGGCACTCAATTCAACCACATCATATATCAAGAAATATAATTTAAAGGCACGGCACTCGCCCTTAATTCACAATTTGGGGCACCAAAAGATAAGCCCACTAATAGTTAAGCCCACATATGGACTAAATTAATCATAAAGCCAACCTATACTCCTCAAAATTATTTGTGGCCAGCCCAGTACCCCGACTTCCAGAGGTTATAACTCAGGCTACCAATCTCATAACCAAAAAATTAAAAAAAAAAAAGTGATTAGACCAATTGTGCAAAGCCCAATGTGTACACTACAATCTTTGTCAAAAGACTGAAGCCAAATTCCTACAGTCTAAGGCCCAAAATTTACAAAAACGTAAACCAGTCTAGTTCCCATCCATGTTTGCATTCTCCCAACTCAGAGGCTGTAACTTTGTCGTTGTAGGCCCAATTTTAGATATTCAAAATTCCTAATGCAGAGACATTCAGTTCTACAACCGTAAACGATTTCATAATTTTTACAAATTTAAAAGTCAGACCCGAAACCTGTCTTTCAACAGTGACGGTTCCGGTTCTTTCTTTTCATCAAGGAGGCAATACCCAGAGCTCTAAAGGGCCACGAAATCACTACTTGGCCTCTAAATATTATATAATAAGATCCTCATTATAACAATATATCCAAGGAATTAAATAGGGCAGTTTTTAGGCTTCATGAACACGACTTTGGTTGCCGACAATAACTAGATATGCCAAGAGCTTGAATATCCCCTCAAGAGATAGGGTTAATCTGATATTTAGGGGGGTTATAAAGATGGATTAGGGTCAACGATCTCCCCAAATTCTTCCATATTAATCAAAGAAAAGAAATCATAGATTTGGGGTGAAACCCTAACCTTGCACTCACCACTTAAGCCGAAGAAAGATGGCCAGTGTTGAGGCGGCGTGGGGCGGCGCTGCCGGCCGGAAAAGGTGGTCGGCGAATGTTCCTCGCCTGTGATGATGCTGGTGCTGGACGCCGGCAACACTGCTGCCGCACAGCAATAGAGAAGAAGTGAGTGAGAGAGAGAGAGAGAGAGAGAGAGGAGGTAGGAGATGACGTCGTTTTTTTGGCAATGCGGGCTGCCCCCCTTAATTCTCTGCTTCTCTTTTTTTTTGGGGGTAATAAAGGTAATATATATTATAGACATGAGAGTTTATACTTTCATATACAGCTGAATAATTTTTAATATGTTGGATTTACACAAGGTTTAAAAAAAAAAAAAAAACGTTGGAGCCCCACCACAACCCAAAATACACACGACCTGAACTGCTCTGTAACTGACATTTCCTGCACTATTCGTTTCTCTTCATCTGCAACTGGAACTCAAATCCTCCTCTCTCCAACTCAACTTCTCTTGTAACCTGAAAGCTTCATGGCATCAAGCAAGATTTTGAGGAATCAAAAGCTATAGAAATCCGTTCAATTTAGCCATATAATCATCGTCAATGGCAGAGATATGCGATATCATGCTTGCAGAATATGATTTTGAACCTGGAAATGAAGTGAACGACAAGGCAAGAGGACAAGGAGGAGTGACAATCACATACAAGCGAAAAGTCAAGTAAGAGATTTGAGTAGTTGTTAGAATAATTCAAAAGCATTGAAATTTAGGGTTCAAAGTTTGATTTCATAGTATTCAATCCGCAATCTAAATATTGGATGAAACTGTTGAACATTATTAATTACACTATATTTGAAAATTAACTTGATACCAGAATGCCAAAACTCCAGAAAAAGACATTTACCCTGTTCAGAATACTGATGAACTGTAAGTGAAATGCATTTTATTTGTATCTATTGACTTCATTAGTTCCGATCAGTTCATGATTTCTAAGACCTCTAGAAGAGGGGATGAATTAGGGTTGCTGTTTGCTTACCTTAATGTTGATTTGCAAAAGTTGCAATCTGTTACAATTTATCATTCACTTACAATCGAAATATCACAAGAGGATTTCAAATTTTGCAGTTAGGAATAATTTAGATAGTCCTGTTGATATCAAAATCTTGTATAGACGAGCTGGTCTTACTGAATGTCAGTCAAATTAGGCAGTTGTTTTCATGTCATATAGTCTCAATAATTTATTCATTTTATTTTATTTTTTGGAAGTGAGACTCAACAGTTAAATATGAATTTTGCTAATTTAATTTTCTAATTGAACATTTGTTTGCACATGTATTCTTCAACTTTGTATTGTACTTATATGATGAATGTCTCAGTTTTGTTGAATGTTATATATCTCTATGGTGTGTCAGTTCTGATTCATATTTCTAGGTGATATTAGATTGTTTTTGGTTCCTAATATTTGGACCAACAATTGAGAACTTATACGTCTACAGTTTGGATTGTACATTTATGATAGAATGCGTGTTCTGTGTTGGAAAGCAAAATTAGCTCTCAATTTATTTTGAGTGCAGTTTTAGCCTGAACTTAGAGCCAAATCCCAGCAAGTTCTCTATAGGTATGGTTAGCAAATAAATGCAAGGGAAGTGCTATTGTAGAAAACTGATATATAGAATAATACTGATACTTTCAGCTATAGCCAGTGTGGTTTCCTTCACAGTTCACAGTTCACATTGACATTTTCAACTACGGCCAACAAACTGAACAACTTTTATATTTCATTAGAAATCATTAAAAGACATAATCAAATAAGGGCTGATAAATAGGCTTTGGATATGCAGGATGAGCAAAAGACATTCACAATGAGGGAAATCATAGACTTTTTACTGCTTCCATAACAGTTCGCATCAAATATAGTAGAAAATGGGGCTATTATTGCTACTTCTTCTAATCTTAATGCCTCTTGTGTTTTTAACATTTACAATGAACAATACTTAAGAACTCAGTGAACTAATCCAAAGTCAGTAGTGGACCACAGTAATTTGGAATTGTGAACAACCATCAAACAGTTAATGAACCAAATGATTTCGAAAGTGAATAGTTGTTACTTTTATATGTATGTTCTGTGATAGAGAGCAAACTGAGCCCCAAAAACTTATGCGTAGTTGTTACTTTTGCATAGTGTTGTGTGATAGAGAACTAACCTAAAATTTGTTAGTTTTGCTTACTTGTTACTTTTATGATTATTAAGAAGATATCTTTACCTTACTAGTATTGCAGTCTTCCTAAAGTTTATACTTGCCTAGTATTTGTACTCGTGTAAGTTGTATATTTATTTGTTTCCTTATCTTGTAACTACTCTTGGCTATACAAATTCTATTCAAACTCAATCAACATATAAGGCTGGGTGAGTAGTCAGAGAAAACCATTATCACCTTTTTCCCTAATTTTACATGGTATCAGAGCCGGGTTGTCAACCCGCACAAAACTGATTCTTTTCCCTCATGAGTAACGAAGGCAAGAAACAAGATGTAACAATGCAAGTTAGCATTAATGACCTCCAATCACCATATTACCTGTGTGCGTCTTATAGCCTCGACAATGTAATTTGCCCTATAACATTCACGGGAGATAATTATGCAAACTGGTGTTGACTTGTAATCCACGGACTTAAGTTAAAAAATAGGGTCACCTTTGTTGATGGAACACCGACCAAACCTGAAATCAACTCCCCAGAAGGTCATGCCTGGGAGAGATGCAATTCAATGGTAATTGCTTGGTTGCACAACGTGATTGACAAGAGTCTTCATGGATCTGTGGCCTACGAAGAGACTGCAGAAGAATTGTGGTCTGATCTGAAGGAAAGATATTCAGAAAGCAATGAAATTCGGATACATCAATTGAAAAGAGAGATTGCCCTTGCAAAACAAGGGAACCAAATTGTCACTAAATATTTTACCAATTTGAAGATTCTGTGGGATGAATTGAGTGCATACTTGCGTTGTTCAAACTGCAAATGCACCAAAGAATTCAACCCTAGAAAACACTTTGAAGGAGAATGTGTACACCAATCCTTGATGGGGTTGGACACGGAGCAATACGGAATAGTGAGATCAAGTCCGCTAGTTGTTGAACCAATTCCCTCACTCAACAAGGTCTATGCTATCGTTCTTCGGGAGGAGAGGCAGCGGGGCATGACGAAAGCAATAGAGAGTAGACTCACGGTGGACACAACAGCCTTCAAGGTAGTAGCAACGAATAGATTCAAAACCCCAAATCGACCCAGATGCACCCATTGCCAAAAATTGGGGCATGATCGAAATCAATGCTGCGAGCTTATGGGATATCTACCGAATTGGCAAAGGTGCCAGTCATATCGGCTAATCCAGGCAGCAGTCGCGGTGGATCTGCGGCCAGGAGCAGTATTGATAGTGCAGTTGGCGGCAGACATGATAACGACACAAGCGGGTGTACAGGCTTCGGTATGAAGGAAGGAAGAGGTGTTGGAAATGCCAAACCTCAGAGGGAGGCGTTCACTGTAATAGAGCAAGGTAAAGTGGGGAAGATGGAAGAAAGCTGTGAAAGTATTACAGGGTTGAACTCAAGTCAGGTATAGGCAGTCTTTAACCTTTTTAAGGAAAGAGAAAAGCAAGCAAGAATGAGTGGTAAGTCATTAAATGTTCATTCTTTGCAATGGGTCATTGATAGTGGGACCTCCCGTCATATGACACCAAATTTAGATGCTCTTGATAATATACACGATTTATCCGAGCTTATTCATATTGCTCAACCTGACGGTACGATTGTTGTGTCAAACAAGCGGGAACCGCGTATCTTGGTGGTGGTTTGTATTTGAGGGAGGTTCTTTACACACCTAATTTTAAGAGGCAATTTGATTTCGGTTCAAAAATTAGCGCAGGATGAGAATTGTATTATCATTTACGGAGTCAGTTTCTGTGTGTTATAGGACCTCACCTCGAGGAAGCTGATTGGTATGACTGAAATGAGGAATGAAGTGTACTACTTCAAGATGCACGCAGGGGGAACTAGTTATGCTGCAAACAATACCAAGGAGTCTAATATTTGGCACCAATGGCTTGGTCATCCTTCTTTTGGCAGTTTGTTCATTTTTTTCAAATGGTTATGGTTTTCAATTAAATAAAGATGTTTTGGGGTGTTGTGATGTTTGTCATAGAGCGAAACAGAAAGAAGTCCATTTCCTACTAGTGATAGTAGAGGTACCAAACCATTCTCTTTGATTCATTGTGACTTATGAGGTAAATATCATACTCCTTAGTTTGGTGGTTGCCATTACTTTCTTTGCACTGTGGATGATTTTAGTAAAGCTATTTGGGTTTTCCTCTTGCAAGATAAATCTAAAACCTATTGCCGTATTATGGATTTTTGTGCCATGATTAAAGATCAATTTGGAAGGACTATCCAACAAGTGCGTAGTGATAATGGAACAGAGTTCACAAATGGCCCTCTCTGTGAATTTTTTAGAAAATATAGGATTTTGTTTGAAACCTCATGTCTAGACACCCCTTAACAAAATAGTGGAGTTGAGCATAAGAATCGACATATTTTGAATGTAGCATGAGCATTGAGATTCCAAAGCTCTTTACTGTTACCTTTTTCGGGACATTGTGTTTTAAGTGCTGCATATCTGATTAACAGGACACCTACTAAACTCCTTGATGGAAAGACACCTTATGAGGTGTTACATGGAGTGCAACCTAATTATGATCATATTAAAGTTTTCGGGTGTCTATGTTATGCCCACAACCATGAACCCAATAGAGATAAATTTGATGCTTATGCAATTAGATGCATTTTTGTGCGCTATCCATATGGACAAAAGGGGTGCCGTGTCTATGATCTGGAGCGCCAAAAATTTTTTACGTCTCAAGACGTTATATTTTATGAGGATCAATTCCCTTTTGCTAGTTAGACCTCAAGTGCTTTGGGCCAAGCTGAAATTAGACAACCCAGTAACTGCGATGGGCCATCCTCAGTTCTGGACATTGGTTGTGTTCACACTAATTCCGCACCTAATCCTGGCCCAGTGGACATTGGCCCCGTGGAAGAAGCACAACCCATTGTTGAGCATGCCTTGTTGCGGTCCAATGCTGCGCCGCACCACCTAGAATAGGAGACTGGGCCTAGCCCAACTAACAGCCAACCCACGTTCTCCATTACAGCTGAAAGCGAGTCCCCCACTATTGGGCTACTGTTTGATGAGTCCACCGAGCATACTGTGGAAGACTCTACTGGCCCAGTACAATTATTCGACCACAGCAGGATCGAAGACCTCCTGCGCGACTCCAAGATTGTGTTTGCCATGCTATAGAAAAACCCCCTCAACATCTACGTTGTCAGCTTCCTCAAGTACGTCCCATCCTTTAGCTTATTATATTTCATATGATAATTTTTCCCCTCATCATCGGGCTTCTCTTGCATCTATCACCTCTCATATTGAGCCCAGGTACTACCCTCATGCTGTTCGTGACCCCAATTGGCAAGATGCTATGTCTAATGAAATTTCCGCATTTGAAGATAACCACACTTGGGATTATGCAGTTCTACCCCCCCGAAAAGAAAGCACTCAGATCTAAGTGGGTGTATAAAATCAAATATCATGCTAATGAGAGTATTGAGCGCTATAAGCCACATCTCGTGGTTCTAGGTGACACTCAGGTTGAAGGGGAGGACTTTAATGACACTTTTGCTCCCGCAGCTAAAATGGCTACTACACGGTGTTTATCAATAGTTGCAATGGCCCAGGGATGGGAGCTTCATCAAATGGACGTGCACAATGCCTTCCTCCATGGTGATCTCCATGAAGAGATCTACATGAAACCTCCCCCGAGTTTTCATCCTCCTAACTCACATCTTGTCTGTAAGCTCTAAAAATCCTTATATGGTCTTCGTCAAGCACCTCGATAGTGGTTTTTTAAGCTGGCTACTGCCATGCACAATTATAGTTTCCGCCAGTCTCTTTTGGATCACTCTTCGCTCGTATATCGTCGAGGCACAATTTTCTTAGCATTACTTATCTATGTTGATGATTTAGTTCTAATAGGAAGCAGCCCCATTCATTGTCAATAGTTCAAGCGGTATCTGCATCATTGTTTTAAGTTGAAGGATCTGGGCCCATTGAAGTATTTTTTGGGTATTGAAGTTGCTCATTCTCCAACCGGGCTATTCTTGTGTCAGCGCAAATATGTGTTAGATATATTGTCTGAGAGTGGCATGTTAGGAGCTAAACCGGTGTCTTTTCATATGGAGCAAAATTTAAAATTGGCCTCTGATCCAGGACAACCTATTGCAGATCCTTCCCGCTTTCATCGACTAGTTGGTCGCCTTCTTTACCTTACCATTACCCATCCGAACATTACTTATGCAGTTCATATCTTGAGTCAGTTTATGTAGGATCCTCGTCAGGGTCATTGGGATGCTGCAATACGTTTGTTGCATTATTTGAAATCATGCCCGGGGCAAGGTATTCTTCTTCCAGCATGAAATTCTCTCAAGCTACAGGTACACTGTGATTCTAATTGGGCTGGATGCCCAATGACACACCGTTCAGTTACTAGTTATCCCCTTCAGTCAAGTGCGGCTCCTATTTCGTGGAAGTCTAAAAAGCAGACAACTGTCTCTCGCTCTTCAACTGAGGTCGAATACCGCGCCATGGCTAACGCCATTAGTGAGGTCATATGGACCTATAATTTGCTAAGATTTCTGGGTTTTTAGTGCCTACTACTCGTCCACATTGTGATAATCAAGCTGCAATTCATATTGCTAATAATCCTGTGTTTCATGAACGCACCAAACATATTGAGGTCGATTGTCATTTTGTTCGTAAACATATATTATCCGGGGCTATTAAACCGTGTTACACTCTGACCACAGATCAACTGACTGGCATCCTTACCAAAGCTTTGGGACAGCGTCAGTTTCAATACTTGAAAGGCAAGTTAGGTATTATTAATCCCCATGCGCCAACTTCAGAGGGAGTATTAGGAAGATATCTTTACCTTATTAGTATTGTAATCTTCTTAGAGTCTATACTTGCCTAGTATTTGCACTCGTGTAAGTTGTATATTTATTTGTTTCCTTATCTTATAACTACTCTTCGCTATACAACTTCTATTTAAACTCAATAAACATACAAGGCTAGGTGAGCAGTCAGAGAAAAATATTCTCACCTTTTTCCCTAATTTTATAATGATGAATGTATGTTTTGTGATAGAGAGGAAACTGATTATGGAATTGAATAGTTGTTACTTTTGCGTAGTTTTGACAACATGTTTGTATATATTACTTGAGGCACAAGTGCTGATAACATCTTTGTATGACAGGACATTGTTATGCGTAGGTGATGGAAATGAAACAGTGTACCCCACACAAGCTGAGCCCAAAAATACTGATGATTAAGGCACTCAATATGGTGAAGATACTGTTTTTGAGGTACATGACCCTACTGGAAAAAACAAAAGAAGCATGATTGGATTGAAATTGAGCAATATAGATTGAAACCAGCAAGTAAAGCAACTTGTAAAAAGAAAGTCCAACTCAAGCATGTTCAAGTTCAAGAACCTATAATTGCCAATCCAGAACTTTCAATTATTAGGACTAAATCATGGACATGACTGCTTCATCATAGAATGGCCCAAGGGGGGTTCTTGAATTTGGTGGAGAGGCTGGATTATGAACAATGGTCAACCATAATGGAGACATGGTTTGGAGGGATTCTAGCTGTGAGAACTAGATTGGTTCCTAAAAGATTAGCTAGGTGGTTTCTAGAGAAATATGATTCATAGGACACCTCGTTGAACCTCCATATTGGTAAAATACTAATTTAGGAAGAAGATGTTCGTGTCACATTAGGCTTACCGATGGGTCGCTTGAAATAAGTGAAGGCAAAAGTTTGGAAACTGATATAGAGTTTTTAGAGCAATGGAGATGAAGATGGAATATTGAAAGAGGTGGACCACCGATTAGAAGTATGGATGATATCATTCTAGAATATAGTGTTCATGGTCCTGAGTTCATTATAGATTTCATCATATATGCCATATCAATGTGCATTGTTGGAAATGTAAATGGCACTTGTCATTTTCATGTGCTAAAGTATTTGGGCAATGTGAATGAAATAAGCAATCACAATTGGTGTGTATATGCAAACAAATGTCTCAACGATGCAGTAATTGAATGGAAGGGAGACAAAAGCAAATTCTTCACAAGTCCACTGTTGTTCCTAATGGCAAGGACATTTTATTGTCTCATTGTATTAATATGCACCCAAATGTTAAATATAGTTTTTTGGATGAAAAGAACGAATCACAATATATATAAAGTTCTATGCTTTCAGTTGTTTTACCTAGATAGAGTGGAGTTCAAGGCTGACAAGGTGGAAAGGTGGTTCCCAATTCTAATAAATTGGCCAACGAAAAAGGTGAAAAAAAGAGACAGAGATGAACAATTGCCTGGAGAAGATGGGAGGGGTAGAATAATAGAGAGGCTTGACTACCAAAATGTCAAATGCTTAGCTGAAGTGGACTTGCAGCAATACCTCAAAGAATTAGATGAGGTACAAGATCAACAAGGAATATCTACTAAACCTTCTATAACAGCTGCAGCAAAAGAGCGACAATCTCCACATTGCCCACATTACAAAGGAAAATTTCAATGCATTGTACCTGTCCATGATGAGCCAACGGAGGTAAATTTCACACTTTCCCTATTAATTGCGATATGAGCAAAGCAGTTTGCATAAATGTGAATCATATAATCTTGAAATATAATGTTCTAGGAGCTTACTAAAATCTTGAAAGAGGAGAATCATAACTTTAAAGTCAAACTAATGTTGTTGCTAGCTGCTAAATGTCTACAATATGGACACTCTTGCAAACGCCCCCAAAAAAAGAGAAGAAAAAATAGAACCTGTTTTTCTGCAAAATGCATGAGACAATGACCTAAAAAGGCGATATGTACATAGGGCCATACATAAGATACATGTCAATCTTGTATATTCCTTTACTAGAAATATTATAACATCATTCATTAATAAGAAAAACATATGGCTTTATTTCTAGGACACCACTTAAACAATGCATACAAGGCTTCATCCATTCACTGCCCTTAAATAATAGAGTTGGAAAAAACTAACCCGACACGATTACCAACCTGAAACCGACACGAAGTTAAGTGGGTTTGGGTATGAATTTTCGACCCATTTAATTAAATGGGTTGACACGTTCAACCCGTTTAATTAAATGGGTTAGGTTCAGGTCGAGATTCTCGACACGAAAAAGTACCTATTTAACTCGTTTAACTAAATGAGTTAAATAAGCCAACTCATTTTTTGATTTGTTATTTGTCCATTTACTTTTTATTAGATAATTAGGAATATAAAAATTTTTAGAAATTATGAATTATGACGAATCAGGGAAATTTTAAAGAGTAATTAATTAATGTGATATATAAACTTAATTTTAAACACTGTAATTACATATTAGTTAAAAATGTTAAATGCATAAATAGTTAATTAAGCAAATGAACTTGACCTGTTTATCTTAAACGGGTTAAGCGGGTCAACCCGTTTAAAAATTAAATTGGTACATGTCAAGATTTTTCAACCCGTTTAATAAATAAGTTAGGTTTAGGTCAAGGAATTCTCAACCCGTTTAAGTTCGACACGAACACGAACCCGATCCGACACGACCTATTACCAGCTCTATTAAATAACAGAAACTATAGCCCATTTGTTGTGTTTATAAATGCATATTCTGTTGGGATATGTTGCCATTTCTCAGTTCTTTTGCAGCGTTATGTGGTAATTTGTCATTCCTTTTTCAGAAAGGTAAAGCTTGGGCTCTAGGGAAGACAAGGAATCCTGAGTTGTCCATCTTGAAGGATCAGGTACTGGATTGTTTATGAACTGAGAATCCCACAATATGCTTTGTGTGTTTCATCTTCTACTTGCCTATGGCCCATTTTCCTTTTTATTTCACTCTACAATGTGTCAGACTGGTGATGACCCTATTCTTATTACTTATCTCTAAATTTAAGATATTTATTTTTCTAGTGCTTGTAATCTGTGTCCCCTGGCAGCAGCCCCCCTAAAAATGGTGAATTACTTCACAATATTAGCAGGTTGACTAGTGACATGGGCGAGAAAAGGAAAAAGACTGAGCCATGGGTCATCTGCTGTTTCTATATTTCTACCCTGTAATGGTTTTTTGCTAAACTACGAACTCATCAACATGGGTTATACTGCAAATGCGTCTGTCCAATTGATATGCATTTTTGTGGAGTCTAACTTAACGACATCTCCACACTGTTAGTACTGTATGGCTGAATCCCACACCCTTTTTCTTAGCTTGGCCAAAAAACAGAAATGATAGACTAGTCTTAGCTTGCAAAGTATTCATGGAGACCATAAAAAGCAGCGAACTATTTAGAAGCTATAAACATAGAATAAGACTTTACAAGAGTGGGGAAAATTGCGGGAAAAAGTTTAACTTCAGTTGACATTACTGCCCATGGTAATGTTGACCACTCTGCCTAATTCAATATTGTAAATTACACATTCATATCGCATCATTTGGCTCATTTCTAACTATAAGGAACCTGTGTTTATGTGGTGATTTCTTGTTTATGCTTCTATGTTGTGACTGTAACTATGGTTCCTATATTAGTTGAAGTAGTCAATCAGTCATTTACTGTCAGCTTATTTGTTACCCTGATTCTTTTATTCATCATTTGGTTTGATTCTTATATGAAACTGTTCAGTATCATTTGAATTGACAGCTATAATTCTCTTAGAACATCATTCTTGTGTAAGAGTCTTACTAGGGAATACATTGTGGTGCTCCTAGGATGCAAACTAGTTAAATAGTTTATGTAATAATTTATTTTGTAGAGCTTCCATCATTTTAAATCTAAACAGCCATTTCTTGTTAGGTACGACATATTTAATAGTAAAAAATACTCCTATGCTTTTCCGAGTTTATATTCTTATGTTCCTTTATATAAGCACTATAGCCTGACCATTATATATTTAAATTGAAAATTAACTTTAAGAAATTATCATATTCATTATGCATAGGACAAAGTCATAACAGTTACTTAAGCACAAGAAGGAGAGAAGATAACACAGATTCATATCTAAAGCTCCCGCCCACCTATTAGTGGCACAACATATGTGAATCAGAATGAAACATATTGCTTATCACCTGATGATACTTATTACTTTAGTTCAGAGTTTCTGGAATAGGTTGATGAGCTCGAAAGAATGGCTAGAGAAAAGATATAGCAAAAAAAGAGGATGGATTTCACTCCTCCAAGTTTTAGCCTTGGAATCTCACCCGAAAAGGAACGATGTGCATCACGTTCATTAGACACAATACCTACAACGTTGAAGTTTGAATTTTCACCCAAAGGAGCTACTAATGCATCAATTGCAGGAGTATGTTATCAGCACACGTATTGGGCCATTGAAAATGTTAGGCAAATCACAAGGAAGCACCAAGCGCATGCACAAGGAAGACAAAGAAAAACCCGAGCCTAGGAACACAAATGGAGTACATGGCATAACAAAAACACCCATGCGGTAGGAGTTGCTAGATAATCAGGCAGTCAAAAAAGGTAAAGAGGTGGTAGTAAGGTAGCAGCTAAAGACGATTGTGAAAAAGATGCCTTTTCTATGCTGGTCACCAGTTCTTAATGACTATAGAGAGGCTAGAGATCGACTGAAACCATCACAAATGATGTTGGTAGACTGTGCTTTTCTCCCACCAGATGAATTTGACCCATCAACATAAGTGTTCCTATTTATCCCAGTTCTAGATACACATAAAGTCATTAGTCTCTCCAAACACTAAGAGGGTAATACACTCAAAACACTAAAAATCACAATCTGTTGCACCACACATGACAACTTAATCTCTCCGAAGAAGGGTTCAAATTTTCATACATACATTTAGCAATAAATGATAGAATCCTGGGTAGAGATGCACAATATTGAACAAACAAATCTTACCTTGAATTGAAGAACCCTGCAATTTCAGTTGTTTTGCTTTATAAAAAATTTCCCCCAAGATCGAGCTTAAACTGTAACTGAACATTTCTCTTCTTCCCATATAGTGAGAAATTTTTGTTGGAATCAATTCAGGTGGATCTTCAACCTTCATAAACATACAATTTCATTTTTTCTACTGCTATATATCCATCAAATAAGGTGCTCAAAGGGGGCATTGGTTTGGATGTACTAGAATGACGATGTAATGTAAATGGTGATTACTACACACTTCGTATTAAGCATGATTCCATGGTAAATTCTTTATTACAATACTCTCATATAACCAAACTTATCATCAAAAACACAATGATAGAGTTATTTACCTTAAAAGATTGATTACATAGTGAAAGACAGAAGCTATAAGCATAAGTAGGCACTAGGAAGTAGTTCTAGAGAATTGCGTTTCAATTGTTACTATAATTTTAGTTGACACGCACAACATTTTTGTTCTTAGTCATTTATATTGCATTTGGTGCCTCTAGCCACAATAGATACTGTAAAGACATTAGCATATAATTAGTCTACTTGTCATAATATATTCATTTATTGAAATTAGATTATACCCTTTAACCACAAGATTGTACTTAATTTACTTTTTTCATATTTTGATCCTTGACACACTAACAACAAGATTGAATGTATAGGGAAAGACTTTTTGAGTATGACCATGAAGAAGGAAGCAAAAGATTTTGAATATTCAGGGAAGGGTTCGCAACCATGGCTTGAGCATATCGGGACTTAGAAAGTCCTATAGTGGATGTACTAGGTCTCATCCTAAACTGGATGGAAAGGAGAAGGAATCCAAGTACACCAAAAAGGATGTTCTTCAATACAGATGTTTACGTAAGATAATCAAGTAGTAGATATAACATATTTAATTCAATTACAACATATCTTCATTGACTATCGTTAACATAAGTTCTTCGTTTTTTAGATGGCTCTACAGAAGGGTCCAACAGATTTATCAAAGGCCTTCAAGATGGTAATGGACCTTGAAAGAGAAAGGTATTTCTGGCTGAAATTGGATAAATCACAATTGGTAAGTTCCATAGCATTTGTGAATTATTTGATATTTTAACTTCATCTCATAGTTCTTTGAATGGACCACGTTTGACACTGACATTTAGACCTAAGGACTTTTCCACATTTTAGAATTTCTTGAAGCTCAATCAACCATAGACACACCATGACAACCCTCCTTGCTATGCTACTCTCGCACGGTGTGCCAAGTGCCTTTGATGTCTAAAGTGAACAATCCTTACCAACTGACTAAACCAATCTAAAAACAACGATGAACAAAACAATAGTCCAAATGTGAACAACGATTAAGTACTTAATGAACCAACTAAACACTTATAGTGAACACCTTATAATATTTCGATAAACAAATTGTACTTTGTTAGAGACCTTACTTTATCACCAATGTCCACTTACACTGTAGAGAATCCCCATTCAATCTACATCAAAGTTGTAAAGTGAACAATGTTGAAAGAAATAGTGAACAGGTTAAGTTTGCCAAGCCTTTCATCTTCGCTTTGACCTATGTTCACTATAAAGCTCTACTTGACTCATCATTTAGCCTATTACTGTTCACCATAACATCAATACTTATGTTGTGATTATTATGACATGATCAGAAAAATGTATCTGTAATATATAGATGCATAACTTCATGATTTTTATATGGCATGCAAGTTTTTTCCCAATTCTTAGAGAAAATCATTTTTTGTCCTATGTTATGACTTCGTGGCTAGAAAACTGGTTGTCCTTGACAATACCAGAGAAAAATCCTACATCAAATTATCGTAGTTGTGCTATGGCCATGGTACATATTCCTTATTAACACTAACCTTAGCTCCAAAACAATAATTTTATTCATTAATAACTTCACATATCCCTTGCAGACCAGTTTGGTCTCAAGCTATTTAGTGAGTGGAGGGCAGAAAAAAGGGACTAACTTGAAGAAATTTAGCCTAGCGTTTTGGAGGCTATCTTGGCAAGATGACACAAATGTTCATGATTGTAGAATTTACGTCATACGCCATATGGAGACATTTTGTGGAGGTCATGTCGAGAACTGGAGACCCAGTTTTGAATTTAACAAGGTAATTTATACATTTCATGGTAGCATGTAAAAGCTTTTGAATTATCCAAAATGTATGGTAACTATAGTAGTCTTTACCATTCTAAAAGTACACATTGTTATTAGGGTCCCGGGGGGTATTAAGGTAAGTAATTTGTTACCAAGACTTCAACCAAGTATGCTGCCAGAGGTATTACAATTATAATTTGTCTATACCTGTTATATGCATTGCCTCGAACTTACAAGTTTAGAACTATATTCTCCCATAAAATCTCGGAATCATTTGTGGATTAATCTGCATGTGCCTCAACATTTCCTCTTCTGCACATGAGGTATTCTGGAAACACCTCACATTCTTCGCAATCATAATATGGCACCAATTAAAAGAAGCACATGCCAGTCCAGACGGTTGGGTTCCCCTTTTGTGGTTTTGTAATTATCCATACAAACCTATCAAGTTCAGGATTGAGACCAGACCACACAGGTCAGTATCAGAGCTAGGTAGCATAGTGCTGGCCTTGAACGACTCAACCAGTCTTGGAGTAGTGGCCTACTCTAAAATATGCTACATTGAGTTTCACATCCTTATCTAAGCCTATGATATTAGTCATATCACACTCAATCTTATGTACGTAAAAGTCTCATTCTACTTCTAGTCAGAAATTAATCAGCAAGCAATAATACCATGGCTATATTTCCATTAGCAGTGCATAGGGTCAGCTCTTCAACTTGCCTCAACTACTTGATTCTTGAAAATCATTACGGACACTTGACCCTTCGCTTAGGACCCAAAATTTATAAAATTTTTAGAAACTTGCTGAATCTGATGTTTGGCATCTGTGTTGGCCACTTAACACTTCAAAATGGCTATGGCCGAGTTCCAGTAATATGGCCCTAGCCTACCAAATATAGGAAGACAGAAATATTTGGTTGGCAAGTCAATTGTTCATGGAAATAACCTTTCTTGAACAAATACGGCATGCAGAAAATAGGTCTCTATGTATGTTACTCAGATCATTGGAAGACTTACCGAGCCTAGGAAAAACACTTTTTCAGAAGTAAAAGGGAAAAGCCTTACTGCATGTGTAACATCACGTTAAAAAAAATAAAGTGTTGGATTGATTTTAAGCTATTGTGACATAGCCTACAAGTAGTGTTAGACTCAGCTCCAAACAGCTACACTAAGCTACCCTTACAGTAGCAGGTCAGGGTCAGAGCTATCAAGTTCATGACTAGAACCACACCAACGCAGGTTGGAGTCAAAGCTGGGCAGCATAGTGCTAGCCTTGAATGGCTCAACTCGGTCCTGGACCAGTGGCCTGCTCTAAAATCTACTACATTCAGTTTCACATCCTTATCTAAGCCTATGATATTAGTCATAGCACACTCAATCTTATGTATGTAAAAGTCTTATTCGATTCATAGTTAGAAATTAATTAGCAAGCATTAATCAGTAGTGCACAGGGTCAGGTCTTCAACTTGCATTAACTACTTGATGCTTGAACGTCATTACGGACACTTGACCATTCACTTGGGATCGAGAATTCACAAAATTTTTCAAAAACTTGTTGAGTCTGACATGTGACATCTATGTTGGCCACTTGACACTTCAAATAGCTACAACCAAGTTCCAGTAATATAGCCTTAGCCTAACAAATATAGGAAGATTGACATTATTGGTCGGCAAGTTAATTGTTCATGCAAATAAACTTTCTTAAACAAATACGGCATGCAGAAGATAGGTCTATATGTCTATTACTCAGATAATTGGAAGACTTGCCAAGCCTAGGAAAAACAATTTATGAGAAGTAAAAGGGAAAAGCCTTACTGCATATGTAATAACACGTTGAAAAAAATAAAGTGTTGGATTGGTTGGCATTAGACTTGAATTAGATTTTGAGTGAAAGACTTGCATGTGAGCTTCCCATCTATAAATGAGAGCTCTTGACTTTCTTTGATTTCTCCTATTCATGTTTTATATATAGCGTCCCAGGATCTATTTGAGGTACGTAAGAGCTTGAGAATATTTTGATGTCTTCGTTAAGGCCAGACAAAACTCTACCTTTCATTTATGGTCTCAATACTATAGATATGCTCCATAGCATGGTGTGAACAGTGACCACCATTAAGTAATTGCTTTCACAATGCGCTTCTATTTTATTTTAATTGCTTCTCGCCTTCTGGCCAGTTCTCTAGGTTATATATTATGTGTTTTGAAATTTTGGTGATCATGTCCCATACATATGTCCAAACTGAAGGAAGAATTTGTCGGGTATCTATGTTCAAGATATCTAGAAATGATATTAGAAAGTGAACTTAGTAGGCTATGGGTCCAAGCACTAGAAGCAGCAAAAAGAGAGTTTCAGCAAAGAGAAATGGTACAACAACAGCTTCAGCAGTAATACTACTCTACTATTAGATTGTATATCATATTTTAGAAGATTATTTTGTAGAGGACACAATGTTCAAGAAGACAATCTATTTTGCATTATAGATTATTTTGTGACACATCGTTGTTCAATTAGTCATCTACCAACATTATGATAAAGCAAAACATAAAATAGAAAGACTCATTATAAACTGTGTGGTGCAGATAATTTTGGAGGATGTTTACTTATTCAGGAGAAGTTGTCTTTATCAATGACTGATGATTTACTGATGATATAAAACATAAATGCCACTAACATGGGCATATAACACCTCAAAGGATCTACACTTACATCAAACAGCCAACACATATAAACTGCTTGAGAAATTCATTCACATAGCTATAAGATGCTACTGCTGTCCAAGAAAATGCCATCTATATTGGGTTTTTTAGAAAAGTAAAGCTTCTTCCCAGGCTCACATGTGCAGTGATCATTCCATCCTAAAACATAGTTATTATACTGCTGTGAACTGTCTGGTTGGTTTGTCTTTTGCCAAGTATGGTTCTTTTGCACAGAGGGTCAGTTCATTTATTTTATTAGACGATTTCAACACCATCTGGCAGCTGCTTTTCTTCTTGGTCCTGGACCTTGATACCTTCTTCAACTCTAGAACTGCTAAATAATTCGCTATACAACTTGATGGTGCTCACTATAATACTCAACATGTTCCATAAGTTAAGATTAGTAATTTCCAAAAAAAAGAAAAGTTCACTATACTACACAATGTTGTTCATCTGGGTATTGAATGACATAGCAGATCATAAATTCACAAATCAAAGTAGGACTAGGACGAATCTCGTGTTCCGCACAAGTTTTATTAATGTTTGCTTAATAATAAGAAACTAAAAATAATTTGTCCTTACTGACATCTAAAATATACTATAATACACAACATTTATTAAAACAAATAAAATTCTAAAATAAATATCAATAAAGTTATAATTAATTAATTTAAATATTAATTTTTTATAGAGTATTTTCAATATTA
Source organism: Carnegiea gigantea (assembly GCA_029747015.1). NCBI lineage: Eukaryota > Viridiplantae > Streptophyta > Magnoliopsida > Caryophyllales > Cactaceae > Carnegiea > Carnegiea gigantea. Next base: position 71,290 of record JAKOGI010002234.1, read on the forward strand.
TTGGATCATGAGTTAAATATCATATTTTGCATAAATTCTAAGAAAATAGTAACACAAAGAAACCTATAATCTAGATGTACTTGTTTGGAATAGAAGAATGAAATTATGTCTTCCATTTTGATCATGCGAGTCATATACCTGTATTACCTAAACAATATGTGTAAATAATTTATAAAATTATAATATATATTGAAAAAGCTTGCTGATAAAAGTTTTGAATTATTATGGCATTCACTTTAACTATGTGGTAAATATTATTTTTTTCATTTATATAAATGTTGCTCTTTATTGGGAGAATTATGAAATAACTAATCACATGCATTTGGTTCTCGAAAGTAAAGGAAAAGTGGAATGGGAGGTTAGAGATTATAAAATTGTGCACTACACTAGTCAATATTGTTCATTATACAACTTAATGATGATCACTAAGGTTTCTCGACTTCAAATAAACTTATCAAATAAACACATAAAAAACACATAAAAATGTTTACTATACAAGTCAATGGTGTTCATTTATTTATCAATACGGTTTACTAAAAAATTCAAACATGTTCCATAAGTTAACCGTAGTAATTTCCCAAAAATAATAAATAGTTCATTATTCTACTCAATGTTATGCATTAGGGTATTCAACGTCATAATAGACCATAAAATCACTCTTTAGAAAAAGATAATTAATTTTCATGCCAATCTACATCATCTCTCACACTTGGCAACACAATAAGGCTTCTCCAGTTTATAGGTAATAACTGCAAACACATACCATAACACCAACCAAAAACTTGGGAGGGAAAGCGGAATGGGAGGTTAGGGATTGAAAATGGTTCACTGCATTAGCTAATGTTGTTCACTACACAACTTATTGTGGTTCACTAAGGTTTATCAAATTCAAAGAAACTTATAAATCTTAGAATAATTATTCAAAATATAGAGAAACATATTATCATTAACATAAGCGATTAATTTGACCCACACTTGACAATATAATAAGATTTCTATGGGTTATAGGTAATTAACAAGAAGCACATTAGACAACACCGTACAAAAATCTGTAAGTTTGGAATGGGTAGTTATGGACTACAAAATAGTTCACTACACTAGTTAATGTTGTTCATTATGCAACTTAATGAGGTTCATTAAGGTTTCTCGAATTCAAATAAACTTATCAAATATGGAAAAAAATATTAAAATATGGAGAAACATATTATAATTAACATAAGCGTTTAGTTTGTCCCACACTTGACAACATAATAATGTTTCTCCAATTTATAGGTAATTAACAAGACGCACATTAGATAACACCATGCAAAAATCTTGAAGGGAAGTGTAAAAGGAGGTTATGGATTACAGAATAGTTCACTATGCTAATCAATGTTGTTCATTATGCAACTTAATGTGGTTCACTATGGTTTCTCGAATTATAAGGAACTTATCACACATGGAAAAATTATTTAAAATATAGAGAAGCATATTATAATTAACATAAATGTTTATTTTGTCCGACACTTGGCAACATAATAAGGTTTATCCGATCTATAGGTCATTAACAAGGAGCACGTTAGGAAACACCATTCATAAATCTGGAAGGAAAAGTGGAATGGGAGGTTATGGAGTACAACATTGTTCACTACACTAGTCAATGTTGTTCATTGTTCGACAAGTTGAACAACACATTAAACTTTCTCTACTTCGTAAGTCATCAACAATATGCACATCAAACAAAACCTGGCAAAACTTTAGACAGGGGGAGGATTAGACGAAGGAAATTATGACTTTGTGCATTACAATATTTAACTTTGTTAATTAAAAAACTAGAGAAACATAGTTTTTTTAAGGGAAAAAAGAGCAAATGAAAATCTAATGACAAATGTATGTCCATCATTCCATACTTTGCTTCTTATGACAATGATACTTTGGAATTATTAAAAGTGCCCATTTATAGGCAAATTTAGACATTATTCAGATCAAAAATTCTAAGACTGAGACAATGAATAGGGCATGTGACAACTATAACTAAGTAATCTATATAGTACACCACTAAAAGAAATCAAGCCCGTGATGATGGATGGTGTCGGATTGAAGCTATGATTTTGATGGCATAAATGACCTTGCAAAACTATAGGTAAGAATCCAAAAGGAGCAGGAAAACAAAAACCAAACATCACTGATGAACATAAGATATAACATACAATCCGATCCAAACTTAGATACGGTAGGTACTAAAGAAGAACATGAACACCATAATGTCTCCTAAACACAGCTCACAATGTCTCAAAATCTCAATCCATGAATTATAATATCAGTACTAAACAATACAAATATAAATTATCTTCAATTCCACAACAACACTTTCAACGCTTATCACTATGAGCGACATTTGCAAGGGAGTTACCAGTACATAACTGATGGAATACTGGCAGAATCGTCATTAGCATAAACACAGAACTATCATTGGATGGATCAAAATAGTACGTCAGATGAAAAGAGATCGATAGAAATGCACCCTACATGAAGGGGAAAAAAAGCCATCAATTTCTACCAATACCTCAATAATAAAGCATACAACATCAACATTGTTGATCATAATACTACGAAACATTTTTCACTGTTATACTCAATATCGTTCACTAACGTAAAACCACTTGAGCATGCATAGAAAAGTGTTCATTAATTTATAACTAACAGAAGCACATGAAATCAATCAAAATGTTCACTACATTATTTAATGTTGTTCACTATAGAACTCAATGGTGATCACTAGCATAAATTGACATGAATAAACGTGACCAATCAAGTAAATCTAAATAAACTCATATTTACCTGATCCTCAAGGAGTTGAATGTGCGGACTTGTAGATGGTAGGTTAAATGTTAGCACTGTGATCTGCTATACAAAATGAATAATTAATTAGTAACACAACATATAAAAAATCTATGTATTAAATTAATAACAACATTAGTAATGTACCTGTTGAAGCATTTGCGAGTAACTTGTGCCAGTATAAGAAGGAACACTTTGAAAAGATATTTCATTCTACATATAAAATTAATGTGAAAAAAGAAATCAGTAACAAGTGTTAAAACACTAAAAAGTTTGCAAATCTCCCAAATACTTGAATCAAACCAAAGAAAGAACATGTGTTAAGAAGCTTAACAACTAGACATAAATTTCACTAGGAATAGTAAACAACTACTTGAACACACATTTGAGTAAGATATAAAGAATGTTGCATTGATCTTGGTGATTCGATGTGATAAATCTAACCACGTGCAAATATAGAAAGCTAAATAAAAAATCAATCTGCTTTGGTCATCATCACATATTTCCTTATTGACAAAGTACCATATAATCAATCAACAGTAACAATGAAACCTTCATAATTTGACAATAACTTCAACAAAATTGGTGCAAAAAGAATACCTAGGGAGTTGTTGTAGAAGAAGCCACATCATTCATTGACAACTTCTTTGGCTTCCTCCGTTTGACTTGATTTCAACTATACTCTTAAATGTCTTATTTCTTACCCCTTTGTGACGAGTTCCAGGAGGATTTAGTATATTCTGTGATGAATTTAAATTCTTCTCCTGGCCATTTTCCTCACAATGTATAGAACCCACATCAAATTCAATTAGTTTCTTGAGTTCCATAAAATACTTTTCAGAATGAGCCCTTGCATTCATGTTCATTTGGCTAGCTGTAATTAATGAATTCATTTTTCTCATCATTTGCATCTTCCAAATAGAAAAGCAAACCATAGGCTCTTTCCCAGCAGATTTTTCTGAATCAAGGTTTTGACTATCTTTTATGGCCTTAGACCACCTCTTGTTTATGTATTGATCCGGCACTTGTTCAACACAACATGTAAGCACTCTTAAGCAATGGGAACACAAAATCCCAACCTCTGTAAACATCTTACAAATGCAGTCAACAACGCCTTGCTCTTTATTAAAAGTAACAATATGTCGAAACTCATATGGCTATTCTCCATGAGATTCACTTGCAACCTAGGACCTATCATATGAAGAACTACCAACTTCTTTGTACCTATATGAAGCACCATTAATAAATTCCCCCTTAAACATCAAGAAAGCTTCAACTGTATACACATACAACGCATGTTTCAAGATGTTTATTAAAGGAAACACATACCTTTGCTACATTTATGATCTTCACCATTCTCTTTGCTCCTCCACTCATATACAACATCATAAAAGATATTACAAAAGTCACAAAGATCAACTGTCGCATGCAACCTTCTTTTCAAAGATCTGTTCATTGTTCACTCTTTTGCGAAGACAATACGCCTCCAGAAAAATAAGCTTTAGAAAAAGCGGGGCACCATTTCTCTTGCAAACTGTACAAGTTACAAAACCATCGATTATTACTGCAATTATACTTTGTTATCATCCTGAAATTAACAAAACACGTCATAAGCACTACAATCCAAATTAAACAAAAAAATTTACTTACCTGTTCCATCATTGTCATTGTATTTAAAAATACTAAATATAAAGTTTCTTGTAATCCTACTAACAATTACACAATAGGACAGGCCCTTGTAGCAAAACTAATGTTGGCATACAAACAACTCAACAAAGGCTAATAAAATAACGCACACAAACATGGTAAAGGTAGTTGCACTTAATATTTTTTGTTGTACCAATGAATAAATGGAGATATTAGAGCATCTTTTTTTAATAATTTGATTGCAGATTTTAAACACGTATCTTCCTGGTGACATACAACACTAAACTTGGTAGGGAGCTTAGTTACTTAAGAAAAGATTGGTTATGTCGAGGAAGCTAGTTGTTTACAAATAACATTCAGTAGCAACAAAATGGTATTTTCGTTGAAAAAACCAAAGCAATGTTCACACGTAAAATAAAAAGTGAACATAATATAGATACAAGAACAAAGTAAAAGAGTAGAGCTCCCGTTAATGTGACAGAATTTTTTTTTAACATATGAAAAACATATTATAATTAATATAAGTGTTTAGTTTCGCTATGCTCATGCCTAAAGTATGCTCTAAGTAAAGCTTCAGTATGAATAAATCACAATTATCATTTTCACAAATCATTTATAATACTAGTAATAGTCTTTAACATTTACATGCATTTCCAAAAAATGCTGGAACTCATCCGCAGTGTCATACTCCATCAAAATTCTGTTAAAAATTTTAGTGAATCTTTTACTTGATCTAAGGCCTCCATTATTTTTCCTTGAGTTTTCAATAATACGCTGAAAACACAACCTATGATGAGCAAGAGAGAACACCACCTTCATTGTAGAAGTCATGGAGAATGCTTGATCTATTATTACGGTAATTGGGTGCTTACCACCCATAGACTTTAAAAATATCTTAAACAACCAAACAAATGAATCAATCTTCTCATTAATCAAAAATCCACAACCAAACATGACATTCTTTGAATGATGATTTATCCCGACAAATGGCGCACAGATCATGTTATACTTGTTTATTCGATATCTTGTGTCAAAAGCAACTGAATCTCTAAATAATGTATAACAATTCAGCATCTGCTTATCATGCCAAAAAAACTCACTAAACAACTATTGGCATCAAGCTCAAATACAGAAAAGAAATCAACCCCATGCTTCATATGCCAATTAAATATTTCAATTAGTGAGTGCGCATCTTCACCATTAATTGACTAAGCTTATTGTATACATCTCGCAAACCATACCCTAGAGAAGGAGATCCCCTAACTTGTTTCTTAAGCACACGATATGCGTCAGCAACTCCTATTCCTGACTCCCTAAGCTGCTTAACAAATAAAATATCCTCCTAAGACACTTCTCGATGTAAAGGTAATAAATGTCGCTTACTTGGACTACACAATGCATGATTATGCTCAATGTCATGGCGAGTAGCTATCCACTTGCCATCCTTGTCTATGTGAAACTGAATAAATGCCTTACAACCTGTCCTCACATCTACATTCGTATGATCCTTGTGATTTTGACCTTTATCTTGCTTGAATCCTGCTTTCCAATAGCAAAACTGATGCATGTATAGCCCTCCTCCTTTGGATTTATTATATCTATGACGTATCTTCAAATAGTGAACACCAAAGCCAACCTTATATGCATAGTCATTGTAGATATGAAATGCTTCACGTTCTGAGTTAGCTATAGCCCCAACCAACACTTCTCGCAAAGGTTGAACTTCAGTAATGTCCTGATTTTTTAACCTAATGCCTAAAATGCAGGAAAAAAAAAAAAACGTGAACAACATTGTAGCTAGAAATGAACTATGATGTGTATAGCAGTGAACACCACCATAACCACATACTATAAAAGTGTCAATGCTAAATGCGGATGTGAAGTCCCTTAAAGTTATTGAAAAACTACAACAACAAATTCATTAATCAATGTTATCAAATAATATGTAGATAAAATATATCTAATCAACATCTACGTCTACCCCTGAATTATAAATGGAAAGCCTATTTGATAAAAGTTATACTTAAAAACTATGAATAATTACCCATATAATTAAGCAATAACACTACACAAATAATTCTGCCAGTTATAATGGATTAAAAGAAATACATCTTCTAATACAACACCTAGATAATGCAAATGAGGAAAATCGAACCAATCTATGAACAAAACTATACTTCCAATCAAACTAAGATATCATACCCACCTAACACGGTTGTTTTCCCTTTATCCAATGCATTCCGAACACATTCTTGATTCAAATATTGGGTTCCTAGACAAACAAACGAATGACATATAGATACAAAATTAAAAAGGGCAAAAAGAGCACATAACAACCATATGTTTGAAGAGCAATGAAAAATATTATAAATAAGGACAAAATATTAATAGACAATTAAAGAAATTTTGACTACTTATTATTTCCGAGAAAACCTCCAAAGCTAAAAAATGAGTACTCAAGCACAAAAGACCAAATAATTAGACAAATATGAATTATCATAATAGAAGAATGAGAAATCACAAGCAACATTCAAATAATCTGTTGACAATAACAAACACCATTAAAAGAACTACTGGTTGCCCCAAAGAGTACTTCTCGCAAAGGTTGAACTTCAATAATTTCCTGATTGTGAAACCTAATTCCTGCGAAAAATGACCATCTCATAATAAGTGAACAGGTCAATAATACGACCACTACAACCTCAATTCAACAACCAGAAAAGGGAAAAAAACTATAACATGTGTCAGAAAACAACACCACATAGAAATTTATGAAATGTATAATTTTTTTTAAAAAAATTTTCTATATAAATAGCAACAATAAAAATAAATCAATAGCACTTGTAAATTCACTTATAGCAAAACAATAAATCTTGATCATATCATAATAACCAAACATACACCATAATCAAAATACAAGCACTATACCATCAACTCAACAACCAACTGAACAAACATGAACACTATCTCAGGTGGCAGTGAACAACACTATAAATGAAGTCATGAAAGCTGCAAATTGAGTATTTTAAAAAGCAAAATAAATTATCAATAGATGATAATGAAGAAAGATAAGCTAGATAAAGAACAATAGCACACTTTTTAAAAAAATTACATTATAATTAGAATAGTGAGCAAACAGTAATGAACAGATAGAAGCTTGATAGTGAACAATATCACACTACTTAAAAAGGTGAACTTTATAATCATAATAATGAACAAATAACACGTTCGAAATATATTACACTCACCATGCATGTCTTCATCACCCTCATTAACCTGAATATCCAATGATTCCGCATTAAATAAAGATATGAAAAAAAAAGGGGAAAAACTCATTAATAATGTCTCTTAACAACAAATTCAAACATATAACAATATTAAGCCATTAATCTACATACGAATCAAACTTTTCACAACTGTATGTTCTTTAATTCCGCCTTCTCTACCTTCCACAATGCTTGTGTCCATTTTAAAATTCAGAATTCACACAAAAACTTGAGATCAAAACTTGATAATATAGTAGTAGTAAATTTAGAAGATGATAAAAGCAATGAATTGAATAACAGCGCTTAAGCCAATCTTCTAGACAACCCTTGATAAGGTTCATCCAGCAATGCAAATTATTGATCCAGCAACCCACTTTCGTGAACAATGCAAATTATTAAGCTAGCAACCCACTTTCGTGAAAGCCAAAACCAGAATCTGCCAACCTAAAGGGATGCTGAATTTGCCAGTAACCATCACCCTTTTTTTTTTAAAATTCATTAGTATGAAATGTATTTTGGAAAAAAAAAAACCCCTTATTGATGTGGCAGTTACACCAGTCACTAATATAGTCCGGGAGCATAAACTCCCGGGTGTATATAATAATTTGCAAAGAAGAGGAGTTTTTTTTTGAGATAATGCAAAGAAGGTGGTGAAAATTGAAAAAAAAAATAGTAAGTTGATACAATTTTAAACGACTTTGACATTTTGTAAAAAAAGGGGTACACTAGTGCACTACAACCATTTTAGAACTCCAATTTAGATGTCTGATTATTCCTTGGAAAGATATTTCACGAATCTAATTAAGAGACTAAAATGGGGTAGATCAAGGTCCAAATGGATCAACGAATTAGCCATTGGACTCGACCTAAGAAAATGGTCAGATTTTATTTTAACCACTTGATTCATATTCTTATTTAGTGACTTTTAACCATGGTTTTAGTCAATTTAGGCCATTTTTCTTGGATTAAAATAGAAAATGAAGGCGGAGAAGGTAAAGAACAAAAAACCAAAGAAATACAAACAAGTTTACAAGTACTCCTAACTTCACCGATTCGCTTCAAAAAAATGCAAAACTATTGTTCTAAACACAATTAGAGCGAATGGGGGTGAAGACACTAAAGGGATAAGCGATTGAACCCGAGGGTCAGAAGACCACCTAGGACCAATGAAGCATTGAGTTCTAGGGATAGCATTAAGTTGTTTTAGTTGCCTTTAAACTAGTAACTCGCTTGAAAATATTATAACACCAACCTAAAACTATTAGGCTTCAAATTACTTATGTTCGTGTTCTACTCTTGTTTTGTGTCAAAAAAAGACTTTTTCAATACTTTGGTTTGACATTTTGTCTTTAATTTGTTCATCTTAGAACGTTGTATGTGTCCTCAGTTCGGATTCTCTGTACGAGCGCCAGTCCCGGTGCCATCTAGGATTTTGGGGAGGCAGAGGGAGGGAAGCTGCCCTCGTCCCCCCTGATGATGTGAAATAGTATTCTTATCAATGTCTGAGCCTCGTAAGTTACTCTATCGTCGCCCCCCTTATGCTTTCCTCTCCTCGCCCCCCTCTCATTATCAAGGAACAATTTTGCAACTTAAAATTTATGGTGCATAGAGCCTCATGGGTAATGGTCCAATACTAATGTAGTTGTCAATGCCATTATTTTAGTTAGAAGTCAATCTCATAGTTCACTTATTATTATAAATTCAACTAAAAAGTTAAATATTAGTTTGAGCTAGTGTATACCCCATAGCTAATTTGCCAAACCCTATAGTGCCATCTTCGTTCTTAAGTAGTAGGAAAAAAAGGATTGAAATTTGCTTTTACAATGGTCTATAATCTACAGTAGGATTTTTGTTGTTACATATTCTTAGCCAATATGTTGCTTTTTGCAAGTCTATTTGTTGTTTATTGTTCTTTCTTTTTCATCCTCTAGTGAATATTATGTTAAAATTTTATTTATTAGTTGTGGTTTGTGGTTTGTAGACGAACTTTGAATTAATGAAGTATGGATACGATTCGGTGTTGGAAGAATAGGTGTCATTTTCATCTGTCTTTATTCCATAGATTAGCTGCAGAATTTTGGTCAAATAGGCCTCTATGGTTTTTTGGAAACAGGTATGTAGCTTATAATACCATTTACTAGTATGTATAACTGTAATTACCCATTTCTAATATAATAAATCTTGCATGAGATTGTCCCACGCTAACTTGTAGTGATACGCATATGCCACGTTAGCATGTGCATCGAAAAAAACCACGTTATCAGGGAAGCGCTTGATGTTCACACGCGTTTTAAAACCCTACATATTTCTCTCTCCTTGCCAATCATTCTACCTGCAGAGTCTCTCCTCCACCATAGTCTCTCTCTTCCTCCTCTGTTTCTATTGTCGCCATTGTACTAGACAATTGTCCATTCAAAGTGTGTTCTACAAGAATCCATCATTCTATCTTCTTCGTTGATAATTTGTATTAGGCCTTGTTCTTTTCTACGATTAGGAGGATTTAACTTACAACTTACAACCTCCTTGCAGCTCGTTGCAGCTCCTTACAGCTTTTTACAGTTTCTTACATCTTTAAATAAATTCTTACAGCTTTTTACATTTCCTTAAATCTCCTTATATCTTCTTAAATATCCTTATATCTTTTTAAACTTCTTAAATCTCTTTATATATTATTTATAACATTTAAATTGTTATTATTTTTTCTCATATTTATAGAAATATGAATATATTTGTTTATGTACTATTAATATGAAAATCTTACAACTTTTTTTTTGAACATAATATTTGTATAAACATAAAAATGAAATTTAACAATAAGCATTAATACTTGAGTTTCAACATGAAGATGCCATTATAGAGGAAAAAAATTCAATGTGTTTTAAAATTATAATATAGAATCGCATTTATATTTGAGTTTTGACGTGAATCATGATATGAAAATAGTCAAACTGTGGGTGACGTAACTATTTCAGTTATTTCATCCCCAAGTTTATCCATGGGAACTTAGTTGCTATCATTGTACAATTGAACAATATGTTGAATTTAATTTCGAGAAGTTTAATTTTAGATATAATTTCATTTTTAGGATTCTATTCAATTTTGTTGAGAAGTAATTTTTTTTTAATTTGCTTATAGGGAGGTGAGACTAATGCTAATACCAAAAAACCACCTCAAATGTAGAACATAGTTGGTTCTACATATTTGTTGGCTTAAATTTATCCTATTGTTATTTAATTGACTTGTTTAATGGTTTATTTTTATTAATTATGTTATTTTAATATTTTTTTTATCATCCAAAATTATAATTGTAGAAAAATAACATTTTTCTGTAATGTTAAAACATAATTTGCTTAGTGATGTTATAAAACTTATTTCATAAGTATCAGTGATGCACATAACAATTCATACATTAATAACCAACAATTATGCATACATATCTAAAAATTATACTATACAACTTTTTAATAATTCAACAACTCCTTACATCTATCCTTACAGCTTCTTACAACTTCTTATGGCTCCTTACAGCTTCTTACAATTTATCACACAACTTTTTTTTTATAGTTCTTATATCTTCTTACAACTCTTATAGCTTTTTTACAACTACTTATATGTTCTTACAACTTACAGCTGCATCTTATCACAAAAAAGAATAGACCCTTGTTGAAGGTATGTGAATCCCTTTCGGTTGCATTTGATTTCTTTGTTGTGTTTTCGTTTGATTTTATGCATGGTCTGATATTATGTTTTGAAGCCTTAAATGCCAAAGACTTTTGATAAACTATTTATTTGCGTTTGATCCATGGCGACACATATCAGTAGGCCTTTGCAATTGGGAATATAGTATATGACTATTAATGTTTTACTTGTATGACTATTTAATGCAAATTTATATTCTAAGGCACATGTGCCTACTATAAACTACATAAATATGACTATTAATTTTTGTATAGGTGACTAATAACATTTGGTAATTTTTCTGTTCATTCTATATCACACTATATGACTATTTATGATCAGCATGTATGACTGTGTGCACTTAATTTGTATTCCTCATCAATGCGACTTTTATTTTTTTTAAATGGGTGACTAATAATGTTTGGTGATTTTTTTCCCTTTTAATATGGCACCATATGACTAATTATGATTTGCATGTATGACTATGTACACTAGATTTGATTTTTAACACAAAGTTGGCGGTTACAACAACTTAAACATGACTAAATATAATTTCAATGGTTTACAAATTTAATAATTTCTCAGGAATTAATATGGGTCTATTTGATTAATCATGTTTGGCTATATGACTATTTACGGTAGATATGCTTACTGAAACAATTGTGGATACTTCAACTATGTAAATATGATAGTAATTTGTGTCATTCAAAATGTTATTGCAATTCTTTTGCATTTAACAATGTACACTATGACTAATTATGTTTGAATGTGTGACTATGTTATATGTATTATAAACCAAATGTTGCCTAATATGGTTCTATGTGACTAAATATATTTTGTACGAATGACTACAAACCTTTGACCACATGTTTTTTTAAAAATTGTGACTTCCACAACCACATAAGCATGATTAATACTCCCTCAGTCCCAATAGAGTTGTCAAAAGTTTCCATTATGAATGTCCCAAAAACATTATCAAAAAATGTTTATTAGGTCATTTGGGTAGTTGACTTTTTAGTATCGTAACATATGTGTCATTAATTCTTTCAGACCTCACTTTTTTGACTTAATTTTTTAGTATCCTATGGTCTTATGGTTTGATTTGTTGCTATCTTCTAACCTATTGTTGAATCTTTTAATACTCCTGAATTGTTCGATTTCGCACATTCGGCCCAAAACTTTTTAAAAATTATGGAAAGACCCCAAAATTGGGTTGAAAATACAAATAAGTTATTTTTAGAATTTTTCAAGAAATATACAGAGAACTTTTTTTATTAGAAGGTTTGAAAGTGGAAACATTATAATGGAAAGTTTGAAGAGAGACTTAAACAATTAAGATCATCAAAAATACCTGCTCATATAAAAATGGAGAATCAAGACTTCTTTTTTACTCAGGTATGCTCAAATGACCGTGTCCCTTTATAATAGTCAACTTCTTCTTTTATAGAGGAGATAGAATACATAGAATGCTCTAATGGCTATAGTACACATACTGTTACAATATCCTTTCACATGGCTATAGCAAACTGTATTATTTTACTGACTTGACACTTGATAAGTTAACATATAATGGTGCAACATCTTTTTAGAGCACTTCATGCTAATAACACTAGTTATCCATATTAAGATTTTGTATGCGTTCATCTCTAATAATGCCTTTAAGTCCATTATTATTCAGACAATCATCAAAAGCTTCATCAAGTTCAAGATGCTCTAGATCCCATTTTTCAAACCACTCATGTAGATATCTCTTTTCCTTTTCTAATAGGAATTTTTCAACTCCAACATCAAAGAAATAATCCAAGACATCTTCTGAAGTAGCTTTTCATACTATTATTTATTTGTTGAACTCATTACGATAAACAAAAGTAGCGTGCCCACAATGAATTAGAGTTTGTCCTTATTCAATCAATGCCGACATTTGATGATAAATATTGTAAAAACCAATGTCTCTTGCTAAAGCATGATTAGTAACTATTTCTTATCACTCTAGAAACTGTTCTTGTCATTGATCATTGCGATCCTCTAGATTAATAAATTGAACAAGATAATGGGTTGGCTTGACTTTCCATTTTCATGCTCAATCATTGTTCAATGTACATTGGCGTACAAACTTCTATTGTATGAGAATTCTATTGGAGTATCAAGAGATGTGAAAATCTAATGGATCCTTTTAAACATATACTTTAAAAACTTAGTCTTAAGAAGTATGGGTGCTTCGGATATAAGATTTCTATGAGCTAAGAAACAATTCCATATTCTCATACCTTCATGATGGGATCATCTAGAGGGATTGAATTTATTGGGAATCTAACACCACCAACTCTAAATCTATGAAGAAAGAAAATCGTAGTACTCCATAACTCCAAAAATAAAAGGAATAATTATAATAGTAGCCGATGCAAACTGCATGCTAGTTGTTGAACCATTTTTCTTGAACATAGGAACTTATTTTTTCTTGAACATCATAAGAACAACTTAATTAATTCATTTGTAATTCTAAAATGTTGAATTTCTGTACAGTTAGATAGACAGAAGATGTCAAACCAAAGCATGATCTACTTTTTGTATGAAATTTTAAAATATCTATAAAAATTCTACTAGAAGGAGAAACTCGTTATAACAACAATGAGATTTCATTTTGAATTTCCTTCTTTTCCAGCAGGAGTTCTACTCTGATGATCATTATGGGTAAGTCATGAGTTAAACTATCTGCCAGAGAATTCTTTGATCCCTATATATGTTCAATAGAGGAAGAAAATCAGCTAAGCCATAATTCCCAATGTAGGAGTAGCTCTTACGCTTACATATCTAATACATTCTTTTTCAAAAAACTAAGTATTCCTTTGTAATTAGTTTGTATAAGAAAACGTTTCGAGCTAAAAAGATCAATAATTTTTTAATTCCTCTTATGGCTACAAGGATTTCTTTTTTCATCATAGGATAGTTGCATTTTGCTTTATTAAGACTTTCTCTGTAATATTTACAAAGTTTTTTTCCTTCTTTGATTTTGACTACTACACTCTAATGCTCATTGTGGGCATTTGTTTCAAGAATTAAATCATCTCCTTCATTAGGCAAGTTGCGAATAGGAAGATTTTTGCACATCTTTTTGAAATTTGAACAATCTTAGAATCATTAGGAGTCTATGTCCAACTTACTTCTTTCTTGCGTTTCTACTGTAATGGTTTTCTCAATTTAGCTAAATCTTTAATGAAATCTGAAGACATCCAAGAAACCTTTATAATTGACTCCTATCTTCAATTTTCTTAGGAAATTTTCTATTTTTTCCAAGATATGCTTTTATAGGATGCTTTGTCTTGCTTTTATATGTAGACCCAAAAACTCTATTTCTTGTTTGGCATAGATGCACTTGTTTTTACCAAGGATAATACCATGATCAGTGCATTTTTGGGTGACAACAAAGACGTCATCTTTGTACTGTTCAATAGTCTTGGAAAAGACAATAATATCATCGATGTAAACTACACATCAGTCACTAAGATTTTTGAAAATGTTATCCATTCTTCTTTGAAATATTTGAGGTGTATTTTTTAAGACCAAATGGTAGGGTGCTATGTAAGGATGCAGAAATCAAGCAGAGATGGCAGATGTACTTTTCTAAACTCCTAAATGGTGAAATGATGGAAGATTTTCGAAGTAGGAGTAGAGAGAGTAGTGAGAGTCAGCTTGATCCTCGTTTTTGCGAACCTATCAGCAAGGACGAGACTAAAGAGTCCCTAAGGAAGATGACAAATGGGAAGGTAAAGGGACCAGACCAGATTCCTGTGCAAATGTGGAAGTGTTTGGGTGAAGAGGGATTGAAGTGTCTAGCTGAGCTTTTCAATGTTATTTTCAGGACTGTTAAGATGCCAAGAGAATGGACGTTTAGCACAGTCATCCCTTTGTACAAGAATAAAGGTGATATTCAGGATTGTAATAATTATAGGGGTATAAAGTTGTTGAGTCACACCTTGAAGTTGTGGGAAAGGGTGATTGAGATAAAGTTGCGGAAGGATATCTCCATTACAGAGAACCAATTTGGTTTTATGCCTGACAGGTCGACCACAGAGGCGATTTACCTTCTTAGGAAGCTCATGGAATTGTACAGAGATAGAAAGGTAGATCTTCATATGGTGTTCATTAACCTGGAGAAGGCATATGATAGAATCTCGCGTTAGGTGCTATGGAGATGCTTGGAAAAGAAAGGAATGTCTCTAGTGCATATTCGACCTATTAAGGACATGTATGAGGGAGGTAGGACGAGTGTTAGGAGGTCAGGAGGGGTCACCAATGACTTCTATGTTGGTATGGGCCTGCATTAGGGTTTCGCTTTAAACCCTTTTCTTTTCACTCTAGTCATGGATGAACTTACAAAAGGAATTCAAGATGAGTTACCCCAGTGTATGTAATTCGCAGATGACATTATTCTTTTTGATGAGTTCAGGGAGGGAGTTAATGGAAAACTGGAGCGATGGAGACATATACTAGAGTCTAGAAGCTTTAGAATTAGTAGATCGAAGACTGAATACCTTCATTGCTGTTTCAATGGAAGGGAGGATGCGAGGGGAGAAGTCAACATTAAGGGGATGCAGATAGCAAAGGTCGAGAAGTTTAACTATTTAGGCTCGATTATTCATCATGAAGGGGACATTGACTAAGATATTAGCCATCGCATAAAAGTGGGCTAGCAAAAATAGAAGTATGCTTCAGGTGTGCTGTGCAATAAGAGAATGCCTGTAGGACTAAAAGACAAAATTTATCGAATGGTAGTTAGACCTGTTGCATTATATGGATCGGAGTGCCGGCCTATAAAAAAGACTCACGTTCAAAGGTTAATGGTAGCAGAGATGAGGATGATTAGATGAATATGTGGTTATACAAGAATGGATAGAATTAGTAATGGAATGATCAGAGACTTAGTTAAAGTGGTCCCCATCAAAGATAAGCTGACAGAAATAAGATTCAGATGGTTTGACCATGTGAAAAGAAGGAGTGTGGATGCTCCAGTGAGGAGTTGTGAGAGAATTAACATCCCAGGAGGTAAAAAAGGGAAGGGACGACTAAAGAAGAGTTTGGAAGAGGTGATTAGAGAGGACTTGAAAGTTGTAGGGTTAACGGCGGACATGGCTGAGGATAGGGGAGAGTTAGCCTCGTAGTCGGTCACTCGGTTGCAGTAGAGTGGATTTTTTTTTTCCGTATGTTATGTTTGCATGCAGGTAGTTCATGCGTCTAGGAAGAGACATTATTTGCCTACCTCTGTTTGTTAAGGTGCAATATTTCCCTCTGCCTTGCTACACTTATGATTACATAGTTACTGCCACCTGATTTTTTCATATTTTTTTTCATATTTCTTAATTTATTCCCTGCGACTTATCCTCAGTTTTTCTCCATAAAATGTTTTCACAAAATCCTTCTTCTATAAAATGTTTTTACAAAATCTGATTTTTATGGGTCTCTTGGAATCAGCCTCTCTACGGGCAGGATTACCGATAGAGGTAAGATTACCTACATCTGGATTTCCCCAGATCCCATAAAAGCAGGACCCACACTGGGAGTTGTTGTTGTTGTTATTGTTTTATCTGCCAATATATGCTTTTATAATTCATTTTCGAGAACCAAGACGTTCTTTGAATTCTATCGAAAAAACAATTTTGTTATGAATATAATAACCATGAATGCCAGTATTATTATTAAGACTTTTGCAATTGATTACCATTCTAACTTTTCCTTTTTTTCTTCAGTATAATTTCTTACATGAGAGAGATTGGTGTGAGCACTCTTACTATTTTTGATTAATCATTTATCTAAAATTTTTTTGATTTGCTCATCAAATTTTTGGATATCCTGATGTGTATATATTATGTTTTAACTCGGATAATATTGTTGGGATTTAACAAAGTAATAGTTGTAAATGTCTTATCTTTGTCCCAAAATTTTAGAGGATTATCAAAGTAAAGTTTTTTTGCATAATTGCTCTTGCTGTTCAACAATCTGCTCTTTAATAGATAACTCAAGTAATAAGATTATTAGTACTATCTCAGATTGTACAAGGATTACCTTCTCATCACATTGACTGCGTGTAAACTCAATCTTTTTATGAATGTATGCTTTATTTAATTTATCATTAGGAGCTAAGCAACCATTTATTATGAATATAATTTAGTTTATGGTCTATGTACATGGAGAATATAGCATTTGAAAATTATTTACAATAATCATATCATGGGAGGGTTGATAAGTAGTTTATAGAACTAATACAGTGCATTAAACTCCTCCTATTTTTATGGTCAATCCTTCTATAGCTTCATTGTGACTCGTTATGCTATTGTCGGCTTTTCTTACTTCTATGGCTTCTTCATGGCTATGGTCAATCCTCCTCTTTTTTAGCCCTTAAACATTTGAAATTTGCATTTTAAACCTCAATCCACATGCATAAAATTAAATTTTTCAAAAGTAAGTTTTTAAGTATTGAGGTTAAAAATGCAAATTTCAAATTTTTAGGGTCTACAAAAAATACGAAAGATACCTAAAAATTAGGTTAATTACTAAAGTATTTTCTCCAAAAACTTTGGCCTAGAATTATTAATGCCTCATACGTCGAGGTACCTAAGGATTAATGTCCCAGGAAATGACACTTTATTTGAAAATTTTGAGTAATAAATAATGTTTCCTTTTTTTTAGTTTTCCAAAATTTGACAACTTTGGTGAGGCAAAAGGAGTAATGTTTAGAATGGGTGACTGAAAAAACTTATATTGTTATGGGTTGAGGATATGTATTTGAATGTATGAGTATGTTATATCAATTTGTATAATAAATCAAATGTCATTTAAGATGCTTCTATTTGACTAAATATATTTTGTATCTATAACTATAAACTATGACTAGCTAAATATGACAAAATATTTTGTATGATTATGTTATATGTGTTGGTTATTGTACTATCACTATATTAGGATGCTCCACATGCATTTCAAGTTCAATATACCTAAACTTTACTACCTACAAGGTGGAAGAAATATCCAAAGGTTGAGGTATGGGTAAAAGTTAACACAAAAAATCTCAACATGTCATAAGACAACTTTTAACCCTTAGCATCATAAGATGGCCGCAAACTTTTACAATCTGGTGCCAAAAGGTCAAAATTTAGAAGATCACCAAATTATTGAACAAAGGATGTTTTGTTCAATAGTTTGAAAACTTAAACAGAGCAAAGAAAGTTTGTGAAGTGACTCTAACATTGCTTAATATCTAACAAGAGCAATCACAAAGGGAAGATCACAAAGAGTTAAAAACCATTTGTGAAGCAAGAGGTAGCCAAATGCTAAACACGTAGTTTTAGAAGTTTAAACAGTTAATCTGCATAAGAGTTTGAGAAAGAAAATTCCTAAGCATAGACTGTTAAATGTGACTACTTTTGTTCTCCAAAGGTGGCTAAACTAGTTATAATCTTTGACTACCATCAAAAGTTACAAGTGATACTAATGTAGTGACTTATTGTTATAATATGGTCACTATCATCGTTCTGATGTAGTTACTTATTGTTGTAAACATTAATGTTAGTATATTATGGCTAGCAGTTTATCATAAAATTGAGTTGGCAATTATAGTATGAGGAGGTATGAGTATTCACTAGTTACAAATGAATCTTAACATTGATAAGGTTGAATATTAAAGTAATATGTCTTGTATGAAACTTTCTCAACTAATATTCATCTTGATAAATGCTTTTATCATTTAAAATATAATAATGGTTAGTAATTCATTTAGGGGTGACTGTGATAAAAGCTATTACCTAATGAATCTTTAATCCCCTTGAATCAAGAATTTAGTCTAATATAAAATATTAGTCATCTCAAAATTTTCAAGGAGTCACCATAAGGTAATTTGTATGACCTTAACTCTTTTGTGAAGCAATCTCACTCTCATCTAATAATTTTTATAAAATTAAAACTATAAAACTCAATTGCAATGACAAAATACTAAATTAGAAAAAAAACAGTGGTAATGATAATGATAATATGGGATCATTAATCATAACATACATTTTGACAATTTAAAAATTAACTATGATAATAATAATATGATAACTCTCAATTAAAAAAAATAGGGTGATTAAAACCATGAAATAGGGTTGGCTAATAAGTAAAGTAGAATAACATATTGTATATTTGTGAATTTTAAGATGATTATTGTAAGCAAGAAGCTTGACTATAAAAATGAGATGCAGTTATGATCTCTATAATAGCAGTATGATTAATACAAGTGATATGGTTAACCACTAACATTTTTAGGATGCGAGTATAATACCTGACAACAAGAACACCACTATAGAACAAAAAGAGTGACTACAATAACCTTAACTCGATGATTACTAATTACACAAGGGGTAACTATAATATTCGCGATGAGCGATAAGGTGTGATTGGTTCGATGACTATTTATAGGGAACGGGGTGAATATTTTACATAAAGAGGAAATTAGTGTACAGTAATGTGTTAATCTACAACAAGAATAATCTAAGTCTTCAATGACGCCTTTTTTGTTCTCATGTGTTGCTGCTTTTCCTTGATCTTCATCAGTCATTTGTCCATGTGCCTTATTAAATCATGGACTAGCTTTAACCAATGAACAGGGTATGTCTTGTTTCTCTTGCATTTGCTTCCATGTTTTAGCTATGCGCTCGTTGCACTTAAAAACATGTTGGAAGACTTTTTCAACAATTATCTTTATCAACCTCAATGTAAACAAATATAATCGTCATAAAACCTTTTGTTGGGCACCAACAATTATCATAAGATATAACAAATAGTAATTGACACAATTAACTTAAAAGTTAATTAAGGGTAACCAATTTGTTATAAGATGACTACCGATTTGACAAGAGTGATAATTTGAACTAAAGAATATGCAACTATTACAATTATACTTCCCAAAGATTGACCGCAGTTTATGGTAAATAAGAAGGGTGAGTATCATTGTACAATAATGCATAATCGGTTATAGCTAAAAAAATAAAAAGATGAACAACATTATCAAAGAGGAGCGAGTATCTTATGTCTAATGGAGTGACTACTAGTTACATAATTGTTTCTCATATGGAACCATAAAATAACATTATATTTATCTCTTTAAACACTGTTCCAATACTCTGATTTTATGTATATGCCTATAAATAAGTTAACTATTATTCAAATCATCGTTAGATTTATAAAAACCCTAAAATTAGATCTTAACTCTGAATTGAACACTTAAATAAGGAGTCTTTGAAATCAAACAATTTCTAGAAATCAAAAAGCTTAATGATTCTATGGTGTACATATCAACATTTTTTCAAAAAAATTTAAAACTAAGACATGAAAGACCCATATACCAAGTTATTCCAAAATCAGATGCATTGCCTCACAATCATTGAAACCTGACTTTTATTACCTCTAATTGCATTGAATGAATCCATGGAATAACAAGAGAGAGAGACAAGTGTATTATCATCGACAACAATGTAAAAAAGCTTCTAAGAGAAAAGGAGACTTGCCCAACTTTCTTTTTTATTCCTTCACCAAACAATGCGTGCACCGCACATCTTGTGAAATCTGAAGAAATAAGAACAAAATGAGCCCATGCTATGTTAGCCGACTCACAATAGTTTATCTTGAAATGGCCTCATATAAGAATTTGTGTTTGTGATAACTTATATTAAATAGACCTTTGGAATGGCATATTAATTATATGAATATAAATTGAAATCAATTGCTTTTATTTGCTTTGTAATCAATATGTTTGAGGAACCAAAATATCATACATCATAATAGTTTACATTTAGAAAACAAAATTGAATAATTTAGCAAATTATGATGGATACAAACTGGATTAAAAAGATAAGTTTTGACAATAGATCGAATAATTACAAAGGGAAAAACTGTTGTAGATCATTAGTTTTTTTACAAAGGTGGTAAAATACCGTCATGACAACTAAGAGTTTCTATGACAATATAAAAACTCTCTCGTAAAAGAATGAGCCATCTTTTAACACATAGTAGTTTTAATGACCATTTACAATTAGGCATTTTACAACAGTTGATGGTGGAGGCCAAGGCCATCGTACAAGGTCTTTTGATGATGGTTTCTAGTGCTTTTAACGACAAAATCTTTCTTTGTTATTCACCTTTTTTTTCCCCCTAGTAGTGTCTTATGTGTTGGACATGCTATGCTTTTATTTTATTTTGTGGCCTTTTATGGGCATCCTTTTTTCCCCCTTGTTTGCAAAATCTTTGACCAAGGATGGGTCACAAGGGGAGCAAAACTTAGCGCAATATGTTATGGACCCAGGACAATAATAGACATAATTGGCCAACTCCCAGGCCAGCAGCTGATGGCAAGCTACCGAGCTTGTGTTCTACCTAATTACACTATTTGCATAATTGTTTTTCAAAGAAAAAGTAGTTGAGTTGATCCATATTAATAAGTTCGATGAACTCTCGACTATCGACGCCTATTAATTTGACTGCAACCTTACTTAGAATGTCCTTGACGAAATAGGGCTATCCTTTGAGGTTTAGATTCCCTTAGGATCATTGACAGGAACTCTAATTGTCCTTAGGTTTGGATCACTAACTTTTATGTTTCTTGTTTTAATTTTTGAGTTAAATTCCCTAGACATCCTTTTTTGATATTGGCGAATGTGGTGTATAATGACGAGCCTTTAAAGTTTATGCTAGTTAATTGTTCACATTGAGCTTAAATCCAATCTACTTTGGACAGCTAGCTTTCTAATGCAACCTCAAGTAAAGGAATTTGCACTTCAATCGGTACGACTAAGTCTATTCCATGCATGAGCAAGGAAGAAGTGGATCTAGTAGTCTGCCTAATGGATGTCCTATACTGTCATAATGTGAATGGAAACTTATCATGCCAATCTTTATAAGTTTTAATCATTCAGGCAGGATGTTTTTTCATGGCTTCTACTATAACATTAGTTTACGACATATATTGATGATGTTGAATTTTGTATTTCTTTAGAAGGATTGCAATTTCATCTCTACAATGGGATCCGTGGTTGCTTATGATTTCATATGGGACTTCATGTCTATATATAATATTATTGATTAAGAATTTAACCACTTTTTTTTATGCGAACTTAGAGTAGGATGCAGTTTCAACTCATTTAGTGAAATAATCCATGGCTACAAGGTATACTTATTCCATTAGTCCCTCTAGAAGTGATTTTCCCTATGATGTCAGTTTCCCATTTAAGAAAGGGTAGGGATAGGTAAAAAAGTGTATAACAAAGAAGATGGAATGTGGAAGAGATTCACCCATTTTTAACATTGTTTACACATTCGTAGGAATTGAAAACAATCTTCATCCAAGTAACCTTGGCATTGGATTTTTCTGGATATCATGTGTCCATTCATATCAATACTGTAGTCTCCTGTATGAATTTCTTTCGTAAGGGTTTGTACCTTGGAGTTGAATTTTTTTAGATACTATATCTTTTTGTATAACAAGTTATTATCAACCATAAAGTAGAATGCAAGCCTTCTTTAAGGCCTTTCGATATTTTTTGGTCAAAGTACATATGGTATTCTCCAGTTAGATGGCATGTGAGGATGATTTTGTGTTAAGGGCTGTTAGATGGCATATACGTTTAGGGAATGGTGGGTCGATTTTTCCTGTCTATAGCTATAGTTAGTTCTATTACATCCTTTGCCTTCGAGATCATGGTTGCTAGCTTTGCTAAAGCATTTACGAACTGCTATATGTGAATTGCAAATTTTTAAAGTGTTTAGTTATTT
Source organism: Carnegiea gigantea (assembly GCA_029747015.1). Classification (NCBI taxonomy): domain Eukaryota; kingdom Viridiplantae; phylum Streptophyta; class Magnoliopsida; order Caryophyllales; family Cactaceae; genus Carnegiea; species Carnegiea gigantea. The sequence goes on from JAKOGI010002234.1 coordinate 94,497, forward strand.
TCTCCAAATGTGCTTAGTAAAGTGTCATGTTTTTGTTTCTTAACTTCCACAAACCAGTTATTTGGTTTATGATTAATCTTAAATCTCCATAAACATTCAAAATTTTGATGTGAAGTGCATGTGCACCTTGCATCCTAGTGATGCATGCTTCATACCTAGCAACATTATTTGTTACTTTGAAATTTAACTTTGCTAAGATGGATACGTGTGCCCCTTTTAGCAAGACTAAAAGTAGTCCCAATGGCAAACCCTTTTTGATTTGAGGCACCATCAATATACATTTGTGAGCTTCATTCTCAACAAAGAGGATATTTTCATCTAGGGAATCATAGTTTTCCTATTATTGATCTTTGAGGAAGTCTGCTAGGAATCCTATCACAACATTTCCTTGTATTGTCATTTGAGCCTGGAGTGTAAAGTCATATTTAGATATTAATATGACACGCCTAGAGATCCAACCACAAAGAATTAGTTATTCACAGAGATACAGTAGTGGGATTATTGTTACCACCACCTTAACATGCTGGTTAAGTAATGCCTTAGTTTCTTGGTTATCCAAATGAGTGCAAGGCACATCTTCTTTATTGTTGAATATCGAGTCTCATAAACAAGGAATTTCTTGCTTAAGTAGTAGACTGCATTTTCCTTTCCTTGATATTTCTGACATAGCATTGTTCCCATAGTGGTGTCAATGGTGGTGAAGTGTAGTAACAAAGATTGTCCGGGTTAAGAAGGTTGTATAACTTGTGGTTTAGTTAGTTATTTCTTAATTATTGTCACAATCTGTTTGACATGATGCATTCCATTTATTTTGATTATTTTTTCATAATTTTGATGTGATTATATCTCATATACCCATCCATGAAGGATAAAAGTTGATATCCTACGTTGTTATCCACTTGAAGATCTATGTAACGGGGAATAATCTTTTAGCCTAGCTTTAATTAGGTGTTTAAAGTCAACACACATTTTGACCCTTCTATGTTATTGGGCATTGGAACGTTGCTAGCGACCCATCATGGATAATTAGAAACTATAAGGAACCCCACATCTAGTTGATTTTGCACTTCTTCTTTATCTTAAGAGTCAATTCTTGAGAGCCAATTCTGGTTTTATTCTTCTTAGTTTTAACTAGCTAAGCACTAACTGGACATTTCTTTGTTGACCAATGCAAAACCATCTTGGAAATCTATCAATAATTGGGTAAATTGCTCTACCCCTTCTTGATTTTGTAAGCTCCAAGTTTTAACTCTTTTGGTTCCTCATTTGTTCCCATATTTATTATTATTATTTTTTTAAAAATTTTTTTGGCTAGTGCTTTAGGGAAGTCATCTTTATTATTATCTAAATAAAAACAATGCTCACAATCATACTTAGAAAGATTCATATTGTTAATAGAAGAAGCAAATGCATCAGTAGAGTCCTGAGTTACAACATTCTCAGGGACTTTCTAGGAAAAGCTATAAAGGAAGGGGACTAATCCTCCAACTCAATAGAAAACTTAAACTTAAGCCTATACTCAGAATCAAGCTTGATGGGTGGCTTAGATTCTTCTCTGATAGTGAGCAACATCTCCTTCTGACCGTCCCACATAGTCTAACTAATGTGCCAGTATCTTCTTTTAACTTCATCGATTATCGATTCAGTGGGCTAAAATACTTGGGCAGTACTGGCCAAAATCTAGTTCGATCCTTTTTGACATTGTCTTCTCTAGTACAAAGAGCAACCTAGTACATCGTTTGTCTTATCAGCTAGCCAGTCTATGATGGACTTTTTTTAAGAAAGTTTAGCCTCTTCTTTCAGGAAGGCACAATCTTAAACTACCTTAAACCCTAGGTGGGGCACATATTGTGGGTCGGGGAATTCATAGTAAGGGCTAGGCTCCTCTTTCACAGAAGTGTTGTGTATTTAGGGTTGAAGCATTAGGCGGGAACACATAGTATTCCTTTGCTAGCAGGATGTTTTCTTTGTTTTAGTTGTTGGATTACAAATGGAGTCCTTTTGGAGTTGGTTCATATCCCCACCAAAATAAATAAGCAAACCTATTAGGTTTTCGAGCTTCACTTTAAGGTTTATCCTCTTTGCTGATTAGGAGGCCATGAAAATAGCCCATTTTCCTGATTATAGCATTGATTTTTAAGTGTGAAGATAGGTCAAAGTCAAACAGAGCGAGCTCCTTTAATTTGATGAAGACACATGCATCAGGGGGTTTTTCATAAGTTTATCTTGTCATGTTTTACCTCTAGGAGGAGGCTCTCTTTCTAATTATAACCATCTTGGGATCAACATTGATAGTTATCACTACTCCTTTGATTGGCATTTCACTTTTTAATGTCAGATGAGCACCATTATTTTAGAATGTGGAGCTAAGGTCATCCTAGTAATGGATTAAAGGTGTCAGGAATGTTGATTACTTAGAAAGTCACTTTTAATTCAATTCGTCTCACAGCTATATGGATTATAGTTCCTATAATGATACTATTTTCCAGTATAGGCTCTTAGCCCTTGGGTAGAGGGAGTGTTGAATTCTAAGAGTACACGACCACAAGAGGGAGGGTGAATTGTGGTGTCTGATTTTTGCCTATTTACTGACAAACAGCCTTAGACCCTGATTGCAGAGACTGTTTCTGAATGACGAACAGTCTTGGGCCTTGTTTGTAGTGGCTGTTCCCAATTGGTTCAGAAGCGAAAATCAAGTAGATAAAAGCGGAAATAAAGCACACACGATTTTTACGTGGAAAACACCTCTAGCCCAACTGAGGTGTGAAAAACCACGACCTACCTCGTGTAGGATTTAACCACTTCACTAACGGGCTGAACACGTTACAAAAGTAACACTCCTTGTTACAACTTGTAACCCACGTAACCTTCTTCTCTAAGACAGGTTACACCACGTCCAAATCTCTCTAGATTGGACACGTCCAAAGTCCACACGACTAAGGACACACTCACTCACTTTTGATCTGAGATCAAAGATACAAAACACCTTACTGGGGTGCTTCTGACTTAAGCAGATGTAAGGTACAATGAAGTCCTAGTATGCCAATAGTTTTGAAAGCTCAATTTTTGCACAATCTTGTCACGGTTTTTTTCTTTTGAAATGTAGCTCCAGAAATCTCAATGTGTTTGTGAAAGAAACCGATTTTTCCCTTGTGTATCTCTGCCGAAAGGAGTGAAAAGATTTTCTTATTTAAGCAAGCAAACCCAACGGCTAACTCCTTCAAAAAAGATAGAAAAATCTTCTGATTTTAGCAGCTTAGAAGATTTCTTCAGATTTCCAATGGCTAGGAGCAAAGAAGATAAGATTCTCCTAAAATATAGGGATTTGATACTCACGGGATAAAAACTGATTAGCCACTTAATATAGCCGTGTAATTTAGCCCAAAAAAGGATAAAAATCTTGGTTTCAAAATTTGAATCAATCATGGCCTAAAAATAAGGAATAAAGATTTTCCGGATTTTGAAAAAAAAATCTCTAGCAAAAATGGTTTTGCAATCTGCTACATATATATAATAAATAATAATCTTTTTAGGACTTAACTAATCAGCCTAGGATTTCATAAAAGGATTCTTAGAGCAGCCAGCCAACCAAAAGAAATTTTTAGGTAAAACGGATGTGGCCGCTGCAGTTTCAGGAACACCCTAGGCACCCTGTTTGTAGGGTTGTTTGGAAATGGTGTTCTGAAGCAAATCTCGAAAACCGTTTCAAGAAGTGTTAGATTGAGACTTTCAAGATTGGCATATTAACAAGAATCTAAAAGATAAAACCTAAATCAAATCGAGACTTCTTGTTGTAAGAATTAGTCATCTTGTCGAGGATGGATGTGCAACTCCAAACACCTTGGTCACCTTGATTACTCGGGTGATCTTGTATCGCTGAATGTAGGAACTTGGTCTTTAAGACTTAGTCAGCTGTTGTCGAGATTTGTTGTGTGCTGATCTTTGTGTCACTGAAGCTTGGAACCTGTTCTTAAAACTTGTTCTCAACATTTAGTAGACAGAATAGGTAAGTAGGATCAATACAAATAACTGTGTAGGACCTGTTTGGAGAGCTTGTTTGGAACAACATTACTCAAGCAAGTATGCTACACTTGGATTTGTTATCATCAAAACTTTATACAGTTAGTTCAACAATTTCCCCCCTTTTGATGATGACAAACCAAGTGACCATATTGACAAGAAAAAGATTTTATTTTCGTAAGTGCCTTGAGTGCTGATATATATCCACACAGGTGCTAGGTCAGTCAAAAAACATACGTAAGTATAAAGACTAATGACTCAACCGTTCAACTCAACCAACCGTTCAACTCAACCTAGGTCCACTTATCTTCCCCCTTTTAGCATCATTAAAAAGGTACAAACAACAGTCAGAACATGGTGTTTGTAGGTGAATCACATAAGACATAGCAAGAGATAAGCAAGATATAACAGAACCAGATATGTTATTGAAAGTCCGGAAGGTGCAATACAAAAAAAAAGGAAACACAGAAAGAGACGGGGAAGAGAACTCTAGGAAACATCCGATGAGAACAGGTTACAAGGGTTGATTATGGCTGCGGAGGAGGGAGTTTGGTAGCGAGGGAGGAGAGAAGGGCAAGGAGATCTTCATGACGCTTGGCAGATAGCGCCTTCTCTTCTTCCAGGGCAGCCTTGACGGCTGTGAGCTCATCCTTGAGGTGGGAGTTATCCTCTAAAATAGCCTCAACTTTGACTGATGACCTCCCAGAAACAGGAGGTCTGGGTGTTCGGCTCCCCTGTTTGGAGACCGAGCCCTCAGCCAGAGTATATCCACACCCCATGAGGGTGTCACTCCCTATCTCATCAATCACTTGAGCAGCCACCCTCCTTTTGAGCTCTATCCCAAAGTGCTCAAAAACCCTCGTCAGTAGAAAACCATACCCAAGATCATGTGCCCGGGTGGTGTTTGCAATACGCCCAATATGGCGGATCATAAGAACAGGAAGGTTGATGGGTTCCTCCCTATCCAAAAGATCCACCAGGCACTGATCAAGAGCATCAGCCTGGTTTCTACCTTGACCTCTTGGGATGATGTTCTTTATGACAAACATAAAGCGCAGTTGGTGCAGAGAGGTCATCTCACCCTTCTTCACGGATGTGGGTGTTTGCAGGCCCTGGTTTTAACTCAACCGCTGTGAAAGCTCCAGCAGCCTGGCTGTCCCTAGGACAGACTTATCTTCCCTCACATACACATCAAAGCCAAGTGAGGGAAAACCCAAAATCGTACCCAGAGTTTGTGCATCAAATTGCACTTGTGTATCACCAATTTTACTTGTCACCACCCCTTCGGTGACAGCACAATTAGCATAGAACTCAGCCAATTCTGGTATAGAATACCCCAGCTGGGTGTTCGTGAAGAGGTCCAGCCAGTTCTGGGCACGCAGCTTCTGTAGGAACACCCCCAACCCCTGTTCCTCGAAAAATTAAACTCTCACTATCTTCCCCCTAACTACATTGCGCTTAAGCAGATGCGCAATCTTAGTAGAAACATGAGAGGCAGTAGACTTTTTGGCTCTTTTAGGGGGAGGAACAGAAGAAGCAGTCTCGGGTTTAGCTGATTTTGAGAATGGAGCAGTAGAGGTCTTTCTTTTGCGAGGGGGGAGAGTGGAGGTTTTCTTGGAAGGAGGAGGAGGAGATTGAGTTTGTTCTTCTGAAGACTCGGAGAACACCGGGGTCCCCTGTTCAAAGAGGGTGTTCTCAGTAGCAGAGGAATCTGAAGAATCCTCAGAGGAAGAGAAAATTTCCTCTATTACCGGAGTAGTTAATTTTGTGGTACGCGGAGTAGACTGAAAAGCAATTCGGGTAGATTTGCGGATTGGTTGGGCAGTTTTTGGAGGAGAGGGGGCTGAGGTTTTTGAGGTTTGAGGCCTTGGTTGTGGCCTTGATCTAGGCGTTCTGCTACGCCTAGCCACTGTTTTGACCCTTTTTCTCTTCTCTCCGGATTGAGGAACCGGAGTCACTGATTCGGTTGCTGCAGGAGGGATGTCCATGCCACTACTTCCCCCTGCCTCAAGAGACTGCTCAGCCGAGTCTCCTTGAAGACCAACTCCCAAATCGTCCTTAAACACCTCCTCATAGGACTCAGACCCTGTTTCGGGTACTGTTTCTTTTTCAGGAAACAGCCCGAAAGAACAGGGCTCAGAGAAATCAAAGAAACCAACATGGGACTCAAAGGCTTCATCTTGGGCCACCAATTTCCCCAGTTGAAGCAAAGTTCTTTTCAGGGAGGGGACAAACAGTCGATCCCTCAAACACCACCAATTCCCAACTAAAATGGTAGGGAATATCTTTCAAACCCAAGCCCACTGATTTTAGGTCGACACTCTTCAAAAATCAAAAAAGTTTGAAGCTGATTGGACGAGGAGGAGTGGAAGGTTTACCTTCTAGAATCGCCATTAAAAACGGCGAGAAGGCAACAGGGGCAGGACCTGTTCGTGAGGCTGGTGCGGGTGTCCTGCTACCCTGAGATTTTCAACCTGAACTTCCAGAGTCGTTGAAGGAAGCCATTTGAGCAAGAATGGGAGAGAGATTAGGGTTTGAGTGAAAGGAAATTACCGGGTATTCGAGAGAGAGAGAGAGGTGTGATGAGAGAGAGAGAGGCAAAGATTTGCAGATTTAAAGAGAGAGAGCATGCCAAATCTTTAAAGATTTACCCGTTACAACGGGTAGATCATTACTAGCCGCCCGCGCATGCCTCGGGAAGGAGGAAAATTTAAAGGCTAGACACAACTTGTTTCATATACTAACAGTCAAGGAGCGTACCTGTTCTTGCTGTTTGATCTTGGAGGAGATTCAACGGTAACAAGATAATAAAGGCAATCATATTAAATTTAAACGAATGCCAGCAGCTGCAAATAATGCACATATACTAAAATAGCACAGAATTGACTGCAAACAATTTTTATTAAACACATTATACCTTCAACCTATGGAAGTTACAAACAGGGGGAGAGAACAGGGTACTTAGGTTGTTTCAATCAAACCTAGTTCAAGTCTATTTTTCTCAAATTGATCTCTACTTAGCGCCTTGGTGAATATATCAGCAATTTGGTTTTCTGTGGCACAAAAATTCATTGAGATCAACCCTTTTTCAACATTGTCTCTTAAGAAATGATGACGTATGTCAATATGTTTAGTTCTTTTATGTTGATATGGATTTTTGGCAATATTAATTGCACTTGTGTTATCACAAAAAATAGGTATGCATCCAGTGTCAACACAAAAGTCTTTGCGTTGTTGTCTTATCCACAGTAATTGAGCACAACATGAAGCAGCTGCAACATATTCAGCTTCTGCTGTGGACATGGCAACTGAATGCTGTTTCTTGGTTGCCCAAGATACCAAACAAGGTCCAAGGAAATGAGCCATACCTGTGGTGCTTTTTCTATCAACCAGGAAGCCTGCATAGTCAGCATAAGCATATCCAACAAGATCAAAATTGCAACCTCTAGGATACCAGAGAGCTAAATCAGGTGTATGTTTTAAATACCTTAGTATCCGTTTAACAGCCTTAAGGTGAGTTTCTTTAGGATTAGACTGAAAATGGGCACATAAACCAACACTGAAAACAATGTCGGGCCTACTAGCGGTAAGGTATAAGAGTGACCCTATCATGCCCCTATAGAGTTTCTCTTCAACTGAGGGACTCCCATCATCCATTACCAACCTGGTAGAAGGCGAAATGAGAGTATCAATGGGCTTAGCCGACTCCATTTCAAAACGCTTAAGTAGTTCCTTAATATACTTTTGTTGATGGATCATGGTGCCGTTTGAAGTTTGCTTGATCTGTAAGCCTAAGAATAAGTTAAGCTCACCCATCATGCTCATTTCAAACTCACTCCTCATCATTTTTGAAAATTCATTGCATAAATCATGATGAGTTGCCCCAAATATGATGTCATCAACATATACTTGGACAATCAACAGATGTTCCCCCTTAGATTTTAGAAACAAGGTATTATCTACCTTGCCTCTTCTAAAATCATTTTCAAGTAAAAAGCTTGACAATCGTTCATACCAAGCTCTAGGAGCTTGTTTTAGACCATAAAGAGCTTTGTCAAGTTGAAAAACATGGTTTGGAAATTCACTGTTTTCAAAACCAGGGGTTGTTTGACATACACCTCTTCTTTAAGGTATCCATTTAGGAATGCACTTTTGACATCCATTTGATATAGCTTGATCTCCATATGAGCTGCAAAGGCTATTAGGATATGAATAGCCTCAATCCTAGCAACAGGTGTGAAGGTTTCTTCATAATCGATCCCTTCTTCCTGATTGTAGCCTTGAACCACCAGCCGTGCCTTGTTCCTAGTGACTGTTCCGGACTCGTCCAGCTTGTTCCGAAACACCCACTTGGTTCCAATGATTGTTCTATCTGCAGGCTGGGGTACAAGGTGCCATACCTTGTTCCTTTCAAATTGGTGAAGCTCTTCTTGCATTGCTGTGACCCAATCTGCATCTGCAAGAGCTTCATTGACATTCTTTGGCTCAATGTTAGAGAGAAATGCATAGAAAGCACAAAAATTCTTAAGCTTAGATCTCGTTTGCACCCCAGTATTTATATTAGACAAGATTTGATCAAGGGGGTGTGAACGATGATGCTTCCAAGGTCGTGGAGTTAGGGGATCCGCAGACACACTTTCTACTCTGGCTTGGATACTTGAAGAATCAGGTTCAGAAACAGCTTCTGAGCCTGTTCCTGCATCTGTTTGCAGGCCTGTTCCTGAGGAACAGGACTGGTGTTGTACCGAACAGGGTTCAACGTTACTTCCCCCTGTTTGGTCCTCACCTTGCCTGCCATTCTGAGGAACAGCTTCAGGACCCGTTTTCTCCACGGTGTTCTTACCTTGTTCATCTTGGTGCAACACTTCTTTTCGAACAAGACCTAATTCAAATCCTTCCTCCTGTGCATCATTCTTGCTCAACGAGTTAGATTCATCAAAAAGCACATGCACACTTTCCTCAACACACAAGGTTCTTTTGTTAAACACTTTGTATGCCTTACTATGTGAGGAATAACCGAGAAATATTGCCTCATCACTCCTAGGATCAAACTTCCCTAAGGCATCCTTCCCATTGTTATGCACAAAACACCTACAACCGAATGTTCTTAAATGCATGATGTTGGGCTTTCTACCTTTGAAAAGTTCATAGGGAGTTTTGTTCAAAATAGGTCTAATCATGCATCTATTTATAATGTAGCATGATGTGTTCAAAGCTTCTGCCCAAAAGTTCCTAGGAAGACCACTAGCAATAAGCATTGTTCTAGTCATGTCTTCTAGAGTGCGATTTTTGCGCTCAGCCACCCCGTTCTGTTGGGGTGTTCTTGGGGCTGAGAAGTTATGATCAACACCATGTGCATTACAATAGTTTGTAAAGCTTGCATTTTCAAATTCAGTACCATGATCAGACCTTAAACTAACTAAAGAGTGTCCTACTTTCCTTTCAACCCTTTTGAGAAAGGCAATAAAATTCTCAAAAGTTTCATCCTTAGATGCCAAGAACAGGGTCCAAGTAAATCGAAAGTAATCATCCACTACAACCAGCACATACCTCTTCCCACCTCTACTTGCTATCCTCATAGGACCACATAGATCAATGTGTAACATTTCGAGAGGTCGGGTAGTGCTAACACAATTTTTTGATTTAAAAGACGATCTGACTTGTTTGCCTTTTGCACAAGCTTCACAAACCTTGTCATCATTGAATTTGATGGAAGGTAGTCCAACAACTAGGTCTTTGAAAACAAGTTTGTTCAAAAGAGTGAGACTTGCATGACCTAGTCTCTTGTGCCAGAGCATTATATCATCATTTAAAGCGCTCAAACAAGTCAGATTGTTTTGGGGAAGTGTGGAAATACATACTTTGTAAACATTTTTGTGACGCTTCCCCCTTAATACGACATCTCCTGTGTTTGAGTTTACAACCAAGCAACGTGTTGGTGAGAACACTACTAGGTTGTTCTTGTCACACAGTTGGGACACACTAAGCAGATTGTGCTTTAAGCCATCAACTAGATAGACATTATCAATTGAGTGGGAATGGGACTCACCAACCCTACCTATACCGACAATTGTCCCAGACTTGCCGTTTCCAAACACCACACTCCCACCATCCGAAGCTGTAAGTGAGAGAAAGTTAGATTTTTCATCGGTCATATGCCTCGAACACCCACTATCAACATACCACAGCTGCTTGTTTTCAAGGTTGTTCCCTAGGCTGTTTGCTGGGTTGTTTGCTAGGTTGTTCTCTCTCACTTCAGCCTGCAAAACAAATCAAGGGTTAGTTTTGGGAACCCAGATCCACTTGGGTCCCATTCTTTTAGACAGATAAATCTCATCTTTCCTAATCCAGATTTGTTTTACATAACCTTCATTTCTTTCAATGGCATACCTTCTTGAAGGACAAGTGTATCGATAATGACCGGTTTTACCACAATGAAAGCAAACAATATTTTCAGGTAATCCAACATACTTTCTATTGACGGGGTAAGAGGTCCTTTTAGGAGCAAAACCTAGTCCCTTTTTATTTTGACTGTGGTGAGTGTTTAGCCATTCAAGCGCTTTTGAGGACTTGTTCCATAGCCTGTTTGTGGCGAGATCATATTCCAATTTTTTTATTTTCGCCAACAGGTTCTTGTTTTCAGCAAGTAAGGACTCAACCTTTTCTTTCAACTCTAGGGATTCCTTTTCTGCTTTGGCTAAAGTAACAGAGTGAGTCTCTTCTTTCAAGATCAAGGATTCCTTGAAGTTTTGGTGTAAAAAGGATATTTTCTTTTCAACCTCGAGTTTTTCACTCTTGAGGATCTCATTTTCTAGTTCTAGATCTCGGACATCTCTTTTTAATTCTGCACAAGTATCCATCAATGAATACAACAATTCTTCAAGAGTTGCCTTATTGAGACCACGTACCTTGTTCTTGAGATCAGTAAGGCTGTTTGTTGACTCATCATCTGAATCCGTGTCACTTTGTGCCATGAGAGCTACAGCACCTTCATCAGTTTCAGACTCTTCTTCATCTTCAGAGGAGTCACCCCAGGCAGCCAGCATTGCTTTCGAGAATCGTTTCTCAGAACTGTTTGCAACTTGTTTTCTACCTTGTTTCCTGGGGTGTTCGTGCTCTTGCTCTTCTCGAAGTAGGGGACAGTTTTTCACTATGTGGTCTGTTTTGCCACATTTGAAACACCCAGTAAACTGTTCTCGGGGGGTGTTTCTAGTTTTGTTGAAATCTTTCCTTTTTTTGTTTTCTTTGACTTTCTTGAAGAATTTCTTGAACTTTCGAGTCATCATAGCCATCTCTTCTTCCTCAAGATCAGAATCATCATCTTCTTATGCTTTTAAGGCAAGTCCTCGATCTTTCTTCATCTCCTCTTTCTGTTGAGAATTTTTTCTCAGTTCGTATGTTTGGAGATTACCAATCAACTTGTCTAGGGTGATCTTGTTCATGTCTTTGGCTTCCTGGATGGCTGTTACCTTGGCTTCCCATGATCGAGGCAAAATCCTTAGAATTTTCCTTACCAACTCTTCAGTGGTGAGGGATTTTCCCAGGGATTTTAACTCGTTTGTTATGTGAGTGAAGCGGGTATACATATCCATCACATTCTCACGATCTCCCATATCAAACAACTCGTATTGTCTCATGAGTAACTCAATGCGTGATTGTTTGACTTGACTTGTTCAAGCATTCCATATGTCTTGAGCTGACTCACATACTGAGATGCGAGTATATTCATCGGGTCCTAGGCCAAAATAGAGAAGTTTCTTGGCCTTGGCATTCTTTTCCATTTTCTTGTAATCCTCAGCATCATATTCAGTAGGATCTTTGGGAACCTTTTTTCCATCTTCAAGAACTTTCGTGGGAACAAGGGGCCCGTTCTTGATGAGCATCCATAACTCGTAATCTTCAGCTTGTATATAGTTCTCCATCCTGTTCTTCCACCAACTGTAGTGTTGGCCATTGAAATAAGGTGGTCGAGTGATGGATTGGCCCTCAAGTATGCCTTATGGTGTACTCATTTTCAGAATCTCTCAAGGTGTTAATCTTTTAGAAGAGAACCTGCTCTGATACCACTTGTTGAATTCTAAGAGTACACGACCACAAAAGGGGGGTGAATTGTGGTGTCCGATTTTCGCCTATTTACTGACAAACAGCCTTAGACCCTGATTGCAGAGACTGTTTCTGAATGACGAACAGTCTTGGGCCTTGTTTGCAGTGGTTATTCCCAATTGGTTCAGAAGCGAAAATCAAGTAGATAAAAGCGGAAATAAAGCACACATGATTTTTACGTGGAAAACACCTCTAGCCCAACTGAGGTGTGAAAAACCACGACCTACCTCGTGTAGGATTTAACCACTTCACTAACGGGCTGAACACGTTACAAAAGTAACACTTCTTGTTACAACTTGTAACCCACGTAACCTTCTTCTCTAAGACAGGTTACACCACGTCCAAATCTCTCCAGATTGGACACGTCCAAAGTCCACACGACTAAGGACACACTCACTCACTTTTGAATCTGAGATCAAGGATACAAAACACCTTACTGGGGTGCTTCTGACTTAAGCAGATGTAAGGTACAATGAAGTCCTAGTATGCCAATAGTTTTGAAAGCTCAATTTTTGCACAATCTTATCACGGTTTTTTTCTTTTAAATGTAGCTCCAGAAATCTCAATGTGTTTGTGAAAGAAACCGATTTTTCCCTTGTGTATCTCTGCCGAAAGGAGTGAAAAGATTTTCTTATTTAAGCAAGCAAACCCAACGGCTAACTCCTTCAAAAAAGATAGAAAAATCTTCTGATTTTAGCAGCTTAGAAGATTTCTTCAGATTTCCAACGGCTAGGAACAAAGAAGATAAGATTCTCCCAAAATATAGGGATTTGATACTCACGGGATAAAAACTGATTAGCCACTTAATATAGCCGTGTAATTTAGCCCAAAAAAGGATAAAAATCTTGGTTTCAAAATTTGAATCAATCATGGCCTAAAAATAAGGAATAAAGATTTTTCGGATTTTGAAAAAAAAATCTCTAGCAAAAATGGTTTTGCAATCTGCTACATATATATAATAAATAATAATCTTTTTAGGACTTAACTAATCAGCCTAGGATTTCATAAAAGGATTCTTAGAGCAGCCAGCCAACCAAAAGAAATTTTTAGGTAAAACGGATGTGGCCGCTGCAGTTTCAGGAACACCCTAGGCACCCTGTTTGCAGGGTTGTTTGGAAATGGTGTTCTGAAGCAAATCTCGAAAATCGTTTCAAGAAGTGTTAGATTGAGACTTTCAAGATTGGCATATTAACAAGAATCTAAAAGATAAAACCTAAATCAAATCGAGACTTCTTGTTGTAAGAATTAGTCATCTTATCGAGGATGGATGTGCAACTCCAAACACCTTGGTCACCTTGATTACTCGGGTGATCTTGTATCGCTGAATGTAGGAACTTGGTCTTTAAGACTTAGTCAGCTGTTGTCGAGATTTGTTGTGTGCTGATCTTTGTGTCACTGAAGCTTGGAACCTGTTCTTAAAACTTGTTCTCAACATTTAGTAGACAGAACAGGTAAGTAGGATCAATACAAACAACTGTGTAGGACCTGTTTGGAGAGCTTGTTTGGAACAACATTACTCAAGCAAGTATGCTACACTTGGATTTGTTATCATCAAAACTTTATACAGTTAGTTCAACAGGGAGTCATGTCTTCTTTAGTTAAGCCCAACTTCTTAGTCATTTTGAGTTGACATATGTTAACTAATGACCCATTGTCTACTGGTCAGAGGTATGCACTTGCGTATATAGGACACAGCTAGGTAGAGAGCCTTGTATGATTAACTCATTCAGATAGGAGGTCGGTGCTATAGAAATTCATAGTAGTTGAGGATCATTTGATTGTGAAGAATCCCACTAGCTCTTGAAGTGTAAATTCATATGGGAATTGACATTTTTGCTAAGGCATTCAGGATTGGTTTAGTATGATCAGAAGATGTTAGAATCTGTCACATTGTATGGTCAACCACAGTCTTTTGGAGCATTATTTAGAGTGGATCCTCTATTTCCTTTTTATTACTATTTATAGGGACCTATTGTGGGTTCTCATGTGTGAGCTGAGTAGGGCTTAAAATGCCTTCCTAATTGATTCAAGTTGTTGTTTTCATGAATGGGATCATCCCACTTGAATTGAGCTTTTTTCTACAAGGATAATGAGGTTAATCCAGGTGTCTTCTATAGCATCAACTCAGATCCTTTAGCCTTCATTAGTCATGGGGTCAATTAGTCAAAGTTTATTTCTTCTGTAAAGATGTGGGGGACATTACTAAGTGGATTAAGATGGTTGTTATATCTTGGAACTAATAGGGTTCCATTGTTAATCATATCTTACATTGCATTCATGAGGGCCCAACACTTATCAATTGGATGGCCAGGACGATACTTATAGTGTCAATAAGCATCTAACTCACTAGATCTCGGGCTTTTGTCTTCAGTAGGGTTAGAATTTCACCTAACTTGCTTTAAGATGCTTTCATTTTCTAATCTCATAAAGGCCTCCAATAGTTTCATGCGTAATGGAGTAAAGTTCCTTCCAGTTTAAGAAGGTTTAGATGTCTCCACAACATGGACCTCATTGTTGGTATTAGATGATGTCATAATATTTTTATCTTTATTATGATAGGCTTTGTTAGTAGTGGAATTGGGCTTTGAGTTTTGTTGTATATCTTTGCCAACTAGATTACCAACCTTGGGTAAAGGTTCCAAGAAGATGGAATTTTACATGTTGGTGACAAGAGGGTAGCAAGTTCTCAATGATCATGCAGACTTATTCGTTTTCTTCATGCCCACTAACCATTAGGGCCTTCTTGGCTCTCCATCAAGCTAAGTAGATCTGAAAAACTTTCATTTTCTTATTGTTTGAGAAGTTCAAAATCTCAAATAAAGGAGGGTACTTCAGCGTTGTTTGCATATTAAGCCAGAAATTCTTTTGGCGTATTTTCATATGTATTAATCTCTTGCAGACCAAGAGAGTGATACCCATTTCCAACATCTCTAACTAAACTTAAGGGGAAGATTTGGAATAAGAGTTCTTTGTCAACGCCTTTTAATCCCATGAAAATAATAAAATTCCTTAAGTAGGAAGCCAGGTTACTTATGTTGGTCAATTTATAAGACTTTTAGGTAAAGTGAACTTGTCATAATTTTGCTTTTGTGGATGACATAAATGGATGGTGTCAATCAGATCATTCTTAAATATATTGGAACTCTTGAGGAGTTTCCCTAGTTTTATAATCCTTTCTTCAGTTAGGTTTGAACCATCATGAACCTATTGAGTGTCACTTTCTTCTCTATGTTCTAATAATTTGGTAATAACCTTTTGTTGTTTGGTGACTACATGTTATTGTTCCTTTACTTTAGCTTCAAACTTAGCCTCTAATTAGGCAAACAATTTATTCATATAAAGATCAAAGTTTTTACATCGTTATGGACCGGAGTGGATTGGATTCTTCAAGGAATGATTCCGATGATCTAATGAGACTTACTTTTCATTATGTCGCCTCTAAGATGGGCCTGTCTTACTTTCCTAAATGCTAAAGTAATTCCCATAAAAATGAAATAAAAGGAAAAAAGAATAAAGATTTGGAATAGAGTGGAGTCGATGTTCTTGAAAAGGCTCAAAGAAATGAAAATCCTAGTATCCTTACACCCCTAAAAGGGAAATACTAAAAAGAAAAAAAGAAAGAAAATAAAAACAGAGGTCAAAGGTCCTGATTGGATGGAATTCCCTTTTTGGACTAACAAGGATGGACCTAGGTCACTGTACACGGAAACACAGAGAAATAATCACCAAGCAACATTGCAAAAAGCATGCACATGAATGTTTTTAAATCATAGGTCCTAGATTTGGAAAATGTTGAGTTGGGCTTAGGGCTTTGATTAAAAGGCACTTGTGACCGAAGGTGTAGTCTCTCTCCTTAGTGTGGGATGAGTTTAGATGATGCTTAGTTCCTTCAAAGAGATGCTAAGAAGAAGTCACACAATTGAGATGACCTTTGAAGGCAACGTCTGACTATGTGAGATGAACAATACATCCATAGGTTCTCGAGGCTAAAGGTGAAGTTGAAATGCTATGCACAATATGAGAGGGACCAAACTTTTTATGATTGTAATCAAACCTCTAGTGTAATGTAAGATTTCAAACAAAATAATGTTTGAATTTTTAGAAATCGTCATTCAATTTAAACCTTTCAAGTGTCACCCTCCTAAACATCCCTAGTGGATTCACCATTGACAGCAGTGTGTCCTAGGGCCTAGATCCCCTTCTCAGGTAAAAGCGACTGCTCTTTTAAGTTTATTGTGAAGAAAGCCTGACCTTTAAGTAAAAAGAGTAGAGTTGCGCCCATAATGTTGGAAATATGAGAACACTTTCAACGACAAAATTAATTTTAGAAAAAAGTCACACGATCCTAGACGGAGATTGACTTGACTATGAGGCTAACTAATCAAGAGTTAGGTCCGAAGTGCAGGGGTGACCTGTGGTAGTGTAACATCCTGAAATTTTGGTTACTAATTTTGACCAAGGTGCCAATGTGCAACTTATGAGTATATCTTAGGCTATTTATTTAGACTTTTATGCTTAAGTCTGTGTTAAAATTACTTTTGAGGATAATTAGAAATAAGTCTCAATAAGTGGCACTATTATAGCCTTACCCAAAAAAGAAAAAGAAAAAAATTAGTGGCAAAGAGAAAAAAACAAGAGAAAAAGAGAATTGGATTGGCACAAACTAAAAAAAGGAAGATGAAAAGGGGTAAGACCCTAAGTTTTTTTTTCCAAGCAAAAAGGGGACGGGCTCCCCTATTTTCTCCCAAATGCACGACACACACACAACACATAAGGATAAGGTGAAAGAAAGAAAGGGGTACAGAGAGAAAAATGAGGAGGAGAAGAAAGAGGATAAATATGAGGAATAGAACTTTGCAAAGAATAGTGGCGAGTAATTCTTATTTTTTCTTAAACCTAAAATTAATTGGGGAAGGACTATTTGGATAATCTGTGCTTAAAATTTTTAAATCAATTAAAGGTTGGACCTATGAATTTAATGTTTTTAATAGATTATAAATGTAATTTTACTTGTTAGAAACCCACCCCTAAAAGTTTCATATTTAGTTTTAATTGTTGGCTTCATGGACGTTTTGGATTTGATGTTTATGCGATGAATTTAATCTTATGTACTATAGATTATGAAGACCTTGCTTGGATATTTGATTAGGAGAACAAAATGGTTGAAAAATGGGTTAATGTTTAGATTTGACTTGACTATGACTACTATTTGAATTTGTGAGAATTATTGCATTTGAGAAAAGTTCTAAAAGTTTTACTATAGGTCTCTATATTATTTGATAATTTTTTGTCCATTTTCGTGAATTTTGGATGTGTATTTTTCGAGCTATGAATTTTTGAGTAAAATTATTCTATTCGGTGTACTTATGAGTTTTTTGTGTGCATAAACTATAGCTTGATCAGTAGGGGATGATTTTAAGCATCAAAAATAATAAGGCATTTTCATAGAGCATTAGAAATCTGTGAAAATTGTTTACGTGAAATTATGCCTTTATTTGACTAGGTTTTTGTGTAAATTTTAATATAAATTTTGTTAAAAAATATTATTATGATAATATGAACAATATGATGTCACTAATTATGTTTTATGGGAAAGAGGTTCAAGTCTTGCCTAGAACTATTACTTATGTTGCGTTCTAGAGGTACAGCCATAGCACTAATTGTCTTTATATTCACGTTGCTTAGTGAAAATGTTCTAACAATTCCCCTGTCTATGAATATCAGCCTTATTTGTTATGATATCCATGCTTTTCCTTAGTGGGGAAGGTATCAACCTAAACTCACTCAGATATCAATGCAATTTCATGGTTTATATTTGCAGGTAGTCCTCTCGAGTGAGGGTGCCTAGTCAATACTATATGAGATAAGCTACGCCTAGTCCACCAGGATATGTTTGTCTCCCTTATATTTTGATGATTATTGTGTGGTCCATGGGGTGAACTACCCAAAATTAAGAACTTTGGTAACATAAGAATATATTATATGTTATGAATTCAAATTTTGAGTTGGAATAGTAGTATATGCTATGAAATCAGATTTTGGCCTGGATTTAGAATGATATGATATTTTTGAGATTGTGATTGATTCTGAGTATATGTAGTTGATATATATGTTTGAAGAAATTTATTATGTGATTATAATGAGTACGTGAAATTTTATAAGAAATATGTTTCAAGAAATATGATCTTATGTAGATGTTTTTGAAATAGGATCCCAACAAAATGGTTGGTATGAGACAATCATGATTAGTTTAATGAATGTCTTAACAATGGAGTCTGTGTAGGGACTTAAGTTGAAACAAAGGTCATTCAATTGTACCTGGTGTGGGATAGGTAGCTGAGCTAACCCTATCATTCGTCTCACAATATATATGTGTGTTTGCGAAGAGTTAAAAGAATGCTACTTACGAAATTTATGATTATATCACTAAAGTATGATCATGTCCTCATATTATCTTCCATATGTTATATGCTATGCTTTGATTCTATGTGATATTCCCATTGTGTGATTATGTGTTAACAGGATAACGTGAAAAGAGTAACAACAATGAATGGAAGGATTATTCATGGGGCTCGTGGAGCTCATGACCTCACCACTTTTCAGGTTTAGAAGTTAGAAGAGTTCAAAGAAGAGCCTAAGAGGAATTTTTTTTAGAGAAACAACTTTGGAAATGCAGACATTACCAACCATCTACTTATGTCATTATATACGTTCATGTGGGCAAACTAGATGTATTTTGCTTGTGAATATGTAACACGCTTACGGATAAGGCTTAAATATGTTTAAAGATGCATGTTTAATTTAGAACTACCCTCTCCAACTTAAGTTAGATTTTTTTTCTATGAGTTTCTACATCCTCACCTACTAATAGGTTGATTAAGCCTGAGAAGTTTAGATGACCTTGTTGGCATTCCCAGTCGAACATCCATAGAGGTGCATGACACACCTACCTCCTTTTGGTAAGACATTACATGTACGAACATTAATCCATTCACCAACATCGCCTATTCAGCAGTGGCCTCTACTAGGGTTTTAAAAAGAATAGTGAATTCTAAAGAATACATGTAAGTATTGATTTCATGTTAATTTGTCTTGTTTGTGATTATAGCATCAAAGACATGAACTTTATAGTGCTTCCTTAAATTACATCAATTTTAATGTGACAAAAGCGATGAAACAAATGAATAAAGTTTACTAATCCACTAGATTATTACATAGTTTTACAATTGCATAACAGAAGAAGATCAAATTGGATCAAATAAGAACATGATAATCAAAATTAATCACAAAAAAGCAAAATAATTAATTAATTATCTTAATTTAATCTTCAGGAACCACCTCGATATTATTTGGTAATGCTAGTATCTCGGCTCTTTCAGACCCTAAGAAAGTGTAAGGATGGTTGGAGGCTAGCCCCACTAAAACTTTTTTTTAAAAAAAAGGGAAGAAAAATTTTTTTTTATATGAGATGGTTTTTTGGAAAGTATGGTAATTAAATGAGGTTTCTTGCCAAAAAAAATTTTGAATTTTTTGAGAATTTAGTTTGGGAGAGTTTTGTTAAGAAAACTAGAGAGAGAGAGACATGCTAGAGGAAAAGCGGTCTCTCTTATAAGGGAAAAGAGAAGAGATGTGGTGAATGTGCATGTGTGTTCCTTTGGAGTAGAAGGATATACTCATTTTATATTAATGAACACCTCTTTAGGGTTTATAAATTCAACAAAAATATCTTCACTAACTTGGATTAGGAGTAAGATTATAAAAATATTCTCAGCCGCCTTAAACCCTCAACATCTGTCGCGAGCACCAGGCCATTATCGTAGGGCTTGAATTGCTACCACTGGGTGCAGGCACGCAGTAAAATTTTTTCCATTAGATGCTTTTCCTATAGTGGCCTAGGCCTAGCGGCTTGCCATGGGGCTTGAGCATACTCCGGGTAAATGTCTTGACTTAGGGGATTTGAGTGCGAGGCAATGTGCCGCCCCCACTAATCTTACTCGTACTATAACCATGAGTTCCTAAGTTCGAATCCCAACACTTGCAATTTCCATTGAGAACACATTTTTTTTCTCGTTCTCGGGTCTATTTTTTGCATTTCCAAACTTTTAAAGAAAAGCGAGTGTGAGAATATTTTTGAAATAATTTTTATCATCATTTTATTATGAGAACTAACTTTAAGGATCTTGGGAATGTACTATTTTACAAGTAGAGAAAGAACGTAAGTCTCATCCAGGTTGCTATGCACATAACATGCAGTATGTGTTCCAATAAGTGCCAAAAATAGGCATCATTTTAGGGTCATTTGATGGCATTTCCTAGGGGATTGTGTGTTTAAGTAAATAATTTGCACGCCTTTTTGTGTTTTACGCTTGGGTATGCTTCTTTAGTGCACTGTACATGTTTCAGGCCCTTTTGACGCAAACACTGACCCTCATTTGGGCACATTTTGAGCCACAACGGTGGTACCCTTATACCATATGCCTATAGGGTGAAGAAAGAATGATGATTTCACAGCTAAAGCTTACCACGATCAGACCGTGGTGGTCATCATAACTTGTGGTGAGCTAATAACTACAAACCTCTCCACCTTCCTTTGCTCTGTTGTTGAGAATGCTTGAGTTTGGATACATGAAGGCATCCTCGACCGAAAGCAATGGCAATCCTGACTTATGCTATCACTTATCTCTCTCATTGGTTTAGAATTTTCTAGTAATTTTTGGAGCAAAAGAGGATTTGAAGGAAGGAATCAACATTTAGATCCTTGAAGATTGAAAGATTATTGAAGAACCTCCATAGTTGCCAAGCTTGCTCTTCCCTTTATCTCTTCTTGAACTCTAGTGATTTGATTTAGATGTTGTTTAGTTTGAACATAAATGGGTAGTTTAATTTAATATAGGGATTTATTTGCCACAGTATTGATGTTGGATTCCTAAGTATATTACTTGTTCTTAATCTACCTTGGCATAGTTTTATTCTATCTTGTGATTGAATTGATGTGAGTGAGTTTGGCTAGACTTACTTGCATATATTAGATAGTTGAGTAAAGAACAGAAAGGAGAAACTCACTATTAGGTCAACAAGATTGAACTCGACTTAGTAATTCTTGAAAGGGAGTTGCATGTTGAGAAGAGACATTAGCAATCAAAACCTATAACGTAGACTAAAACAAGGATATTTGAAATAATAATAATCAGATTAGGGGAGGTAATTCAATTTATTTCGAAAGAAAAGATAGAATTAAATTGAATTGCATTCCATTGAATAATCCAGACTAGAGAAGAGCGAATGCTAAATCCAAGGATCCAACTCTTTGCTAGATAAAACAAATTCCTATATGCTTTACTTCAATTGAATTCCCAAATAGCCAATTAGCATAGCTAAAACAACTCATTAAGAATTGTTTGCTTAGTATTTTTAATGGAATAAAAATCGGTAGATTGCTTTGGTTCCTGATGACGATATTTAATATAGACTACAACACCTATGCGCTTGCGAGCCATGTTAAGTTTTTGGCGTCATTACATGGGACCAAAATTTGTTAATTATTGAGTTAATCCTAAGGAATTAAATGAGCACTTTTCATTTCCTTTTACTTTTTAGTTTTTTTGATTACTTTGGTAGTGTTTGTGTCGGTGCTTACAGGAGACTCTCCCCTTTTATACGAAGTCCATTTCTGTATAAATCGATCTCGAGATTAAAAAGACTTTTTGTTTAAGGAGGAAAAAGCAAAGGCTAGAGCAACCAAGGCACAAGGCTCGTGACCTCACATACAATGGCTGATGGCATGAGCGATCGAAGAAGGACACTCCGGATTTGGTTACCCCTGTAGTCCAAGGCATGACTTCTAGTAGTGCCTGACTGAGTGTGGAAGCTCATAACTTTTAGCTCAAACCGGTACTCATCTCTATGGTTCAATAATTTTAGTTTGAGGTGCCCCAATGGAGGACCCTAATCTTCACCTCTTGATCTTTTTAGGGGTGTATAACACATTGAAGCTAAATGGGGTTTCTACCAATGCCATTCTCCTTTACCTATTTTGCTTTTCATTAAAGTATAAGGCATAGGTATGGCTCCGTTCATTACCTCTGGGGTCCAACACAACTTGGGATGAGCTCACTAGGGCCTTTCTTGCCAAATTCTTCCCATCTAGCAAGACTACAAGCTTGAGGAACCAAAGAACTACCTTCGTTCAAAGGGACGATGTGATGCTTTACAAGGGATGAGAGCGATTCAAGGACCTATTGCATTTGTTCCTTCACCATAGGCTTCAGAAATGGATGATCATGGAAACGTTCTATAACAGATTTACTCAACACGAACAATCTACCATAGATGTGGTGGCGGGTGACACTTTGATGAACAAAATGGAGTTGATGCTAACCCCAATGGTCTGGAAGTAAGCTTGAAGTTGATGCACTTACTTTACTTTCTATTAAAGTATATGCCATCACTCAAAGATTGGATCACTTGAATGCTAATGTTGTGAATTGAAGTGCCCCTCACCCATATGAAATATGTGGTTCCGTTAGTCATTTAACTGTAAGTTGTCAAATTAGGAGTCCATTTGTCTAAGACACTAATGACTAAATTAACTATGTCAACTATAACCTAAGACCGACCAATGAACCTTATTCCAATATCTAAAATCCAGGTTAGAGGAATGACTCAAATTGCTCATATAGGTCTAACCCTTCCAATATGCCCTAAATGAATGCTAGACCACATCCTAGGTTTTAAAGACCTCCCTTTCCCCTAACAAGCTCCCTAAAAATCTAACTTAGAGGCCATGATGGAGAATACGCTTGTGGTGTAATAAAAGTAAGATAAGCACATAAAGCAATTAGCCTATGAGGTTAATGTGCTTACTACTCATAATAAGATGTTGGAAGCCCAAATTGCCCAACAGGCTAGCTCTTCCTCTAAACCCTCACGTAGACATCCTAGTAAGGCTGGACGTAACCATAGGGAGCAATGCAATGCTATGATTTTGAGGGAGGGCGAACAACTTGAGGGGCCTAAAGGGGTTAGTGGTGATGTGAGTGTGCATGTTGATGAGAATGTTATTGACAAAGAGGTACCCAGTCCCTTTAGTGATGTGCATGATGATGTTATAAAGGATTCTAATGAGGTTCCTAAGGACCCTAAACACACTTCCCCAAAACCCTACACTTCACCTTTGTCTTTCCCTCAACGAATGGCTAAGGCTAAGCTTGATCTGTAATTCGGGAAGCTTTTAGAGGTCCTAAAGAAACTCTACATTAATATTTCATTCACTGATGCTTTGTCTCAAATGCCTTCCGATGCTAAGTTTTTGAAAGAGATTTTGTCTAAGAAAAGAAAGTTAGAAGTGCATGAGACTATTTCCTTGATTAAAGAATGTAGTCCTACGATCTAAAATAGCTTCCTGCTAAGCTTGAAGATCCCGATAGTTCCTCCAACCCTTACTTGATAGGGAATGTCTGTATTAAACGTGCTTTATCTGATTTAGGCTCAAGTGTGAGCTTGTTGCCCCTTTCTAATAAGCTTTCTGCTAAGTTTAAGGATCCCAGTAGTTTCTCAATCCCTTTCTTGACAGGGAATGTCTATATAGATTATGATTTGTGTGACTTGGGCTTAAGTGTGAGCCTGATGCTCTTTTCTATGTGCAAGAAGCTTGACTTAAGAGAATGACGTTCACCACCATCTCCCTATAATTGGTAGATCGTTTTGTGAAATACCCTGTAGGTGTTTTAGAGGATGTGCCTATTAAGGTAAATTTCTATGTGCCAGTAGACTTTTTGATAATTGAAATAAAAGAAGATACACATACCCCATTATTCTTGGGAGGGCTTTCTTGGTCTCCGCCCAGTATTGATGTAAAGAATGATAAATTGTCATTTGATGTGGGGAGTGATCATGTGGAGTTTAATCTGTTTAAGGCTTCTAAGTTCCCTTCTATTTCTGATGAGCTCTATAGAATTGATATGGTTGATAATTTGGTAAGGGATG
Source organism: Carnegiea gigantea (assembly GCA_029747015.1). Lineage (NCBI taxonomy): Eukaryota > Viridiplantae > Streptophyta > Magnoliopsida > Caryophyllales > Cactaceae > Carnegiea > Carnegiea gigantea. Next base: position 118,605 of record JAKOGI010002234.1, read on the forward strand.
AAGTCGTTGACCATATTTCTAGTGACCCTCTTGAGCATTGTATGTTGAATGACGATGCTTTTAAAGATGAGAATCCTGAAGTTGTCATGTGTGCTCCCTTTTTGGAAGTCTCTCCATAAGTTCCACCTTTCCTTGCAAAGGTGGAAGGGCTCGTGAGTGATGATAAGCCCTCGTCTGATAAGAAGCATGCCCCTAAGGTAGAATTGAAACCCCTCTCTTTATCCATGAGGAATGAATTCCTACGCCCAAACTCCACATATCCTGTGATTGTTAATGTTAATCTGAGTGCATCTCAAATTAATTCTTTACTTAGAGCACTTAGATTGCATCGTAAGGCCATAGGATTTACAATTGATGACTTAAAAGGAATTCACCCTTCTATGTGTATGCATCGCATTTTGAGGGAAGATGATAATAAACCCTTAATTGAACACCAAAGGAGGTTAGATCCTAACATGGAAGAGGTGGTTAGGAAAGAGATTATGAAATTACTTAAAGCCGGCATTATCTACCCTATCTCTGACAGTAAGTGGGTAAGCTCGATCCATGTTGTACCTCTAGGACAGTCACGGGATAGTGTATGTTCATTGACTACATGAAGCTAAATAAGGCCACCTCTAAAGACCATTTTCCCTTCCCCTTCATTGATCAAATGCTTAAGAGATTGGCTAAGAGTGCCTATTTTTGCTACTTAGATGGGCACTCAGGGTTTTTCCAAATCCCTATCCACCCTAACGACCAAGAAAATACCATATTTACTTGTCCATATGAGACATTTACATATAGGAGGATGCCATTTGGGCTATGCAATGCCCCCGTCGCCTTTTGAACATTACATTATGGCCATTTTCTCCAACTTCATTGAGGATATTATATATGGAGGTGTTCATGGATGATTTTTATATGTATGAAACATCTTTAACATCTTTTGATCATTGCTCGCATAATTTGTTCAAAGTATTATAAAGATATGAATACATGAATTTGGTGTTAAATTAGAAAAAGTGTCAGTTTATGGCATAAAAGGGGGTTGTCCTAGGGCACATTGTTTTTAAAAAAGACATTAAGGCTAAAAAGGCAAAGGTGGACGTGATTGAGAAATTACCACCATTGAATTCTATAAAGGGTGTGAGGAGTTTTCTTTGGTGTGTAAGTTTATACTGGTAACTCGTTAAAGGTTTTTCGAAAATTGCAAAACCTATCACCCAATTGCTTGACAAAGATATGCCTTTTAATTTTAATGAAGAGTGTTCGAGGGCCTTTCTTAGGTTGAAAGAGGCATTAGTTTCGGCTCCGGTAATGCAAGCCTCGGATTAGGGGCTTTATTTTGAGGTTATGTGTGATGCAAGCGATTTTGCATTCAGAGCTATTTTATGACAAAGGAAGGATAATGAGCCATATGCCATCTACTATGCAAGCTGAACTCTTAATAAGGCTCAAGTGAATTATGCCATGATGGAGAAGGAGTTCCTAGCAGTTATATTTACCGTGGAAAAATTTTGGCCATACTTAATCAATTCCAAGGTCATAGTTTTTTACTGATCATACCAAATTGAAGCATTTAATGAAGAAATCTAACTCTAAGCCCCACCTCATTCGATGGGTTCTCCTCCTCTAAGACTTTGATTTGGAGATTCGAGACAAGGCTGGGCTAGAGAATGTGGCTATCGATCACTTGTCCTGCTTAGACCCTGATGCCACTCTTATTGAAGAGCTCTCGATCAACGACTCATTTTCGAATGACCAAACTCCTTATCATTTCCCATCAAGCCACTTCATGGATTGTCGATCCGGTGAACTATAAATTTTGTGGAGTGTAGCCTCCCAGGTTGTCTTATCCATAAAAGAAAGAGTTCTTAGCCGATGCTATTGCTAAGTATTATTTGTAGGAGTAACCTTTACTCTATAAGCTATGCAGAGATGGTATCTATAGAAGGTGTTTGTCGGAAGATGAGGTGGCTAATGTCCTTCACCATTTCCTTACTTCAACATATGGGGGACACTTTGATCTAGAAAAGACCATTGCCAAGGTTCTTCAAGCGGACTTCTGTTAGCCCACGCTCATCAAGGATGTTAGAAACTTTGTGCTTACATCTGATCGGTGCCAACGAACAGGGAATATTTCCATGCAGCATGAGATGCCTCAAAGTAGAATTCTTAAGGTGGAGCTCTTTGATGTTTGGGTGATCGACTTCATGGGTTCATTTCCTCCATCCTATAATAATCTTTACATCTTTGTAGCAGTAGACTACATCTCAAAGTGGGTGAAAGCTATTGCCACCCCCTCTAATGACTCTAAGGTAGTGACTAAGTTCCTCAAAAAGCACATTTTCATACGGTCTGGCACACTAAGGGCTCTTTTGAGTGACAATTGGACTCATTTTTGCAATAAGTCCTTGGAGTCTCTCTTGAAGAGGTATGGGGGTTTTTACAAGGTTGCTACACCTTATCACCCCCAAACAATCGGCTAAGGTGAGCTTCCTAATCGTGAATTCAAGGGTATCTTAGAAAAGATGGCTGATCAATCACATAAGGATTGGTCTTTAAAACTTACTGATGCTCTTTTGGCATACCGGACCGCCTATAAAACTTCTCTAGACATTACGGCATATCGGTTAGTGTTTGAATAGTCTTGTTCTTTATCAATTGAGTTGGAACATAAGGCATATTGGGCTATTCGGACCCTCAATTTTGATCTAAAGGCAGCTGATGAGAGACAGATGCTAGAATTGAGTGAACTTGATGAATTAAGGTTGGAAGCATAATAGACTTCCAAGATCTATAAAGAATGGACCAAGAGATGGCATGAGAAGCACATTATAAAGAACTGATCTAAGGAATGTGACATGGTTCTCTTATTTAACTCCAAATGAAGGTTATTCCTGGGTAAGCTACAATCTCAGTGGTCAGGATTGTTTAAAGTCATCAAGGTCTTTTCTCATAGAGTGGTAGAGATGCGATGGGAGTCCACTGGTGCATTCAAAGTAAATGGATAGGAACTTAAACCCTATTTTATGGGAGAGCCATAGAAAAGGTCATTATCCATACACTCACGGATCCCATGCAAACATAGAAAAAAAGGTCGAGCTCTCTAGCCTAAAAGAACACTTCTTGGGAGGCAACCCAAGTATTTTATTTTTTTTTGGGTCATTTTTGTATATAGATTCTGGGGTGTTTTCAAATTGTGAAAAACAAAAAAGGGAAACCAATGAAAGACAAGAGAGAAAAAATCAAGATTAGCAGTAATCAGCTAGTCTCCATCATGGTCTGAGGCTGGTATTTACCATGGACTATAATGTAGCTACTAGTAAAAAGAAAACACAAGAACAAAATTCGAAAACTTTATGGCAGCAGCTACCACGGACAGTCCATGGTAAGCTGCTGCAAGCCGCGGTTAAGGGTTTTGATCGCGGTGACCCTTCTACAAGCCCTCACTTTCTTCTCCACTTCGGCACACTCTTTCTCTACCTCCCTTATTCTCTGTGTAAGCCTCTATTAACAAACCTTTAAACCTTTCACTTCTTTATAATTTTTCACTCTAATTCTATCAAAATTTCTGCCTTTTCATCCCATTCATCTTGCTCTCTCTAAATTTCCCTTTTTCTCACTCAAATTTCACCTTCCTGTTCTGTTTCTAGCCTAGCCTTCATCGCCATCTTCAACATTTCTAGATTAACATCTTCTACTACCTCCATTCTTCATCTTTTTCATTATATTCATCCTTTTTCTACTCTATTGCCTAAAACCCTCTTCATTTCCCTATTTTCTATCTTTTTCATCCCCATTATCCTCCATCGTTGAATACTTCTCCCACACCTTACCCATTTCACTCAAATTCCACTCGAAGACCATGGCACCAAGAAAAAGCTTAGGAGCACTCAAGGGGTGGCTACTTCCAGTCAAGCACTACAACAAGCCACGAGGAATTCCTAAACATCCATCAATGGAAGGACCCGAGGTAATGCTCTTCACCTCCTTAGTTTAATAAACCTAATCATATTGCTCGTTATAATTGCTTGAGTGATAGGGTTGATGTAGCTATCCGTTATTATGATGAGGAATTGTGGAATCAATTGAGGCTGTTGAATGGTATTAGATGGTTATTTACAAGGGAAGGTATGGGTCAATTTATTGAGATTAAAGACCATAACTATAGGGACCTAACCCTTGAATTCTTAAGTACCTTGCATGTTAAGGCTGCTCAAGGTCCTCGATGTCAAGCGGGATATCTTTCATTCTATTTGTAAGAGGAGTTCTATGAATTGAACCTTAGTGCCCTCAATGACGTGTTTAGCTGCTCTTCTTATTTGCACTTGCCATGGCATCAAGTTCCCCAAGAATATAACCGGAATGTTTTTTGGGGTGAGATTTTAGGGGATCATAGGTACAACACTAAGAACCCTGGCATACGGGTGGACCAATACATGATTTCTTGTGGTGTTTTTGCTAGGGACAATAGTCTGAATGTCCCTAGATTATCTGAGCTGTACTTTTTACCCAGTATGATAAATGGTGATCGAATTGACCATGGGTCTTTCTTAGCCCGCTAATTATGTAGTGCAACTACAAGTAGTACGGGTCGAATAGTCATTGGGGGCCTCATCACCTCTATTGCTTAGTCTTTGGGGGTTGAGCCTAACCCTGAGGATAAGGTTTCAAGGTCCGAGAGGCTTGATAAAGCTGCTTTTGAATATATGAAATTTTGTAAGGTTGAGGCTGCGCGTTTACGCTGGATCTACCTTGGGAACTGGCTTTTGTCGCTTCCCAATGTTGAGTGGACCACCTTGCTTCATCAGGCTAACACTCATGGTTACGCCGTGATGCTGAGATTGTCCACCTTGCACTTCCTCAACCCCTACCTATTTTATCATGGCGGCTCTAATTTTTCCTCTCAGCCTCCCTCCCATGATTATGAGGACATTCATGCCACTCTTAGGTCCATTTAGGAGGAGCGAGCCTCCCTACAAGCATACATTGAAGCTAAGAATGCCGCTCTTTATGACTTTGTCCAAGAGCGGCATGATAAGCTCTATGAGATGATAGCCTCCTAAAACTAATATTTCAGGACTTTAGGGCTTGTTTTGAGACTTGGAGAGATTGCTGTATCTCTCAAGGCCATCCCCCGCACCCTCCTTCCCCTCCTTCCTTCTGATTGCTTCTTAGCTCTCCCCCTTCCCTTCTATTCGACTGTACTTGCATTGAGGCCAATGCTTTGTCCAAGTATGGGGGAGTTATGATGGCGTCTGCTGCCTGGTTCCTTGGTTTAAGCATGTGTATATATATTATGCATGATTACATTTAGTTTTTGCACTTTAAAAGTAACCTCATGTAGTTAGAGCATGTCGTTAGAGCATTTAGTTTCATTCTTGCAGTTTTACATTTCTTGTACATTAAAAGCATGACATTTAGGGTAAATTTGCATTTTAGGTTTCGCTTCATGTAGGATAATATAACCAAAAAACAATCCCAAAAGTAAAAAAATTTGGAAAAATCCTCTAATGATGAACTTTGTAGACTAGGTAGTCGTCCCTGGTTCGGAATGACCCTTTGATATGCCTAATTCTGAGTAAAAGTGTCTGGAAATAAGTTTATGAAATATGTGCTTCATGTGTTGGCCATGTGTTGAGTGCGAATTGATTGCCCCATAACTCTTTTCATGAATGTTAGCATATGAGTCCTAATGAGCTAGTTATGACCTTGGTAGATGTCCCATGAGGCTTTGAGCTTAAAAAGACTAATTTATCAATTTTAGTCTCGTCTTTTCTTGAGTGACTCTTCCTAGATATCATTTCTATAGAACTTACTTTGACTCTCTCTCAAGATCATACTTAGCATATGCATTTAGGTAAAATGATTGAGGCATTTTTGATTTGATGAACCCCAAAGACCAAATAGTCACCCTTATTATACCCGTTGTTATCCCCTTTATGCCTTAATCCATGTTTATTGATGAGAACCTCCATACGTAGCCTCGGCCAAACACGTGTCTTGCCCTTAAGCCAAGACTACAGAGGTTTCACTTTTTAATATTTTGACTAGGAGTTACCTTAGAGTGTTAAGATCTTTTTATGGTTGTAAAGGGATTCGTGTTGATTTGTTCATATGAGAGATCCCTTGTTTTGTTGTAAAATGATTGGAGAAGGGTTTTAAAAAGGAGGTTTGATGTGAATTCCATGGCCAAATTCTTTAGAAAAAAAAGGGAAAAAAAGAAAAAAGAAGACAAAACAAAAAAACATATGAAAACAACAAAAAAAGGAAAAAGTGCGCAAAAGAATTTGGCCTTGTTGGATTGAAAATAATTGTTTGCCCCGTTTCAACTCTATTCTCCCTATTTTGTTGCATAAGGGGATTTGTTTGTGTATTTGAGTAACATTGGTTTCTAAGAACATTGAGAGAGTTTAGCTCTTAGTCTTTGGCTTTTAGCTTTAGATTTCTAGAAAAAAAATATTTGTTCCCCTCTTAAGTCTTACCTTTACTCATAGCTCCATCACAACCTGTATAAAGTCCTCATGATTGACTAATTTGTATTGCATACTAATGATGGAAAATTAGAGAGTTTTAGCAAACTTATGGTAGATTTGATTGTTTGGAATGAGAATTGAGATAACCTTATTACATCTCAAAACACATGAGTGAAGAGTGTCACATTACTAAAGTGAGCCTGTACTAGTTTTTCTAGCTCTAATTATTCCACCTGTTGATGTGATTCTATTGAATGATTTGGGTGATTGATTCAAACTTTGACATAGTGGTCTTTAAGGGAATTTCAAAAACTCTATTTCTGATGTGATTGCTAAATGTATTTGCACACTATTGGGTTCACTTTGGGTCAATCTTACTATTAATGCTACTAATGTCTTTCCTAGGACCTTGCGAATAAATTTTTAGTTATAGGTTTGCTTAGGGACAGTTATGGTTTAAACATGGGGGAGTTTAATAGATGCCAAGAATGTGCATCATTTTAGGGTCATTTGATAGCATTTCTTAGGGGATTGTGTGTTTAAGTAAATGATTTGCACCCCTTTTTCTATTTTACACTCGGGTATATTTCTTTGTACATTTTGCAGGTTTTAGGCCATTTTGACATGATATTGACCCTCATTTAGACACATTTTGAGCCACTATGGTGGTACTATCATCCCGTATGCTTGTGGGGTGAAGAAAGAGTGGCGATCTCAACTAGAGCTCACAATGGTCTGTGGTGAGCTGAAAACTGCAAATCTCTTCGCCTTCGATCGTTGTGTGGTTGAGAATGCTTAAGTTCGGGTATATGAAGGCATCCTCAGCCAAAGCAATGGCAATCCCCACTCATCTTGTCACTCATCTCTCTCATTATTTTAGAATTTTCTAGTCATTTTTGGAGCAAAAGAGGATTTGAAGGAGGGAATTAGCATTTGGATGCTTGGAAATTGAAAGATGATTGAAGCACCTCTATAGTTGGCAAGCTTTCTCTTCCCTTTATCTATTATTGAACTCTAGTTGATTTGATTTAGACGTTTTTTAGTTTACTTGTTTAATTTAATCTAGGGATTTGTTTACTACAGTATTGATGTTGGACCCCTAATTCTATTACTTGTGCTTAATCTATCTTGGAATTGTTTTATTCTATTTTGCATTGAATTGATGTGAGTGAGCTTGGCCAGATTTGCTTGCATATATTAGATGGTTAAGTGAAGTACCAAAAGGAGAAACTCATTATTAGACCAATAAGATTGAACTCGACTTAGTAATTCTTGAAAGGGAGTTGCACATTAAGAGGAGACTTTAGCAATCAAAACTTATAACCTAGACTAAAACATGGACATTTGAAAGAATGATAATCGGATTAGTGCACACAATTTGATTTATTTTGAAAGAAAAGATCGAAATAAATTAGATTGCCTTCCTTTGAATCATCCAAACTAGAAAAGAGCCCATGCTAAATCCAAGGATCCAACTCTTTGCTAGGTAAAATGAATCCCCAGATGCTTTACTTCGATTGAATTCCCGAATAGCCAATTAGCATAGTTAAAAGAACTTATGGAGAACTTGTTTACATAGCATTTTTACTAGGATAAAACTTGGAAGATTGCTTTGGTCATTAGGGATGACATTTAATCTAAATTATAACACTCGTGTGCTTACGGGCCCTGTCATGTTCAATCCAAGCCTAAGGCAACTTTAGGGTGCCAACACCTTCATGTTCAATGATACTCACTTCCATAGATAGGATATATCATTGTTTGAGCGTAGGATAGTAATTTATTATACTAAAGCTTAACACTACAAATATTATGATAACAGTTTGCTAATTGTTTTGATGATGCCTTCTGTCATGATTATATTTGTTCACTAGAGTAATCAATGTTTTAGCTTCAAAATCTTGATAACCTCTTAATTTAAATTTGATTTATTAGTAAAGACAACTTAAATTTTAGGTATTTGTTAAGGTTAACTTAGAGTATTCACTATTGACGGCTATTGATGTAGACGATGGCGCTAGCTTGATCTTATACATTCTAAGCTTTATTCATGCTATTCTACTTTCAATCTCACATAGGTTCATTTTCATCTAACCCCCTTTTCTTTCTCTTCTGTGGGTTTTACAAGTTGTGGTTATACTATCATGTTTCTTTTTTACGGATTTTTTAAGGATTTGTGATTAGCCTCCTTTTTTGAGTTGTGAGGTACCATGAAATAGCTCATTTAAATGCAAGGTATAGCACAAAGATTATACATATTAGAGGTGAGTCATAGGCTTTGATTATATTGATTGATTGAACGCACCACAGACATTAATCTCATCATAGCCTTGGGTTCCATGTGTGGATGGGGGAGATATCCTCTTAGATGATATTTTTTGCAACCAAGTGGGATTCACAGCAGAGGAAAATCTTTGCCCTTGGCTTTGATAAAA